>JABASP010002786.1:0-17748 GCA_019776565.1 Sminthurinus signatus | reverse complement strand
TGATATTATAATTTCATATCGTGTGTGTTTTAAGTAGTGTTAAGTTGAAAGTAAAAAGTTACTTCGCATTGTAATGATTTCTAACCATAGAAAATTGAGACGTATTCAATATCCAAACACCAAATATTTTTGGAAGAAAATGAAAACTTTTTAATTTCAGTTGAGATTTTTTAAGCAAATCTTAGTATCATCACTCCACATTCATTGCCAGGAGTATTATGTGTTTTGTGTCTTAGAGATGGAAAACAATAAACAGAGGATTTAATGCTTTTTTAGATGTACATTACATTATTACCTCTAACTTCCTAAATATGTAGAACTGTAGTTAAAGGATAGAGTATCATTTTTATTTTCATTTCTTTTTCAATCTCTCTGGAATTTTAGTGACAGACGGTTGAAGGTTGAAGGAGCTCACTCACTCACTCCCAATCTAATCATCAGAAATGACTCTTATGAACGGAATGTGTGATGGAATGGAATGGAAAGAAAGAAAAAGAACTTTTAGCCTGGACAATTTTAAGTGCCGTTGTCCACAGAGAGAACCATTTCCGTATCGGTTGCCTGTAGACTGTAGACTGTACACTGTACATATTTTCTGATACGTGCATTATACGTACTACAAACATCATTTGTGTGAGAAAGGTTCATAGTTCATACCACATTATCTATTGCTTTATAATATTTATGTGCTCCAAGCTTCGTACGCCATACTCCATACTCCAGGCTCTATACTTAAAGAGCAAAAAAGGTTGAGGAAAAATATTATGGAATTGAGATAAAATTCTGAGATTAAACCTCTCGAAGGAAGGGTGTGCGAGGGAATTTTTTCAGCAGTCTAGAGTCTAAAATCTAAAATCTTGAGTTTTGAGTTTTGAGTTGTGTGCACATATTTGAACAGATTTTTTCCCTTTAAGTCCTCCATCCTCTTCACTTGAAAATCTCACGTGTATTTTAAATCTGACTTTCAGTCAGCCCAGTCCCCAGACACAACAATATGAAAGGTATTTGGTATTTGGACAATCCATCTTTTACCATACTCCATACTCCATACACATTTCATTCTGAATTCTGAATACAGAATCCTATATATTATATTTTAATCTCAAAATTACAAATAAAGATGTGCTTGACAACTACTTTCTCATCCACGGTATAAATAAATATAAATACAATTGTTACACCCTACAAAATGCATACCATAAAGTTCGTAATACACACATGTAACATGTAAGTATTTATTTATGCATATGTAATATATGTAGTATAAAAAGATCTTTTGGATGAATTGAATAGAACAGAATGAATTGGTTAGTCCAATGCCCACCCATCAAAAAAATATTACATGTTATATATGGTATAGCCGTCTTTGCTTTTTACTTTTTGCTTTGACTTCTCCATTCTCCATTCTCCACATCAACTCAACTCTCATCTGTTACTGTTCCTGTACATGAGAGCTTTGAATCTGAGCAAGAACAGCCATAACAAGGAGAGGATAAGAATTATACATGATTAGAAAAAGTAATAGAGGAGGAGGAATAAGAAGAAGTAGAAAAAGAAGAAGACGGAGAAGGGCAGTCGCCACAAAGGTATGTTTAAATTGAATTGGAACGTGCTGGAGTAGTCCTCATTTGTGTTGTGTGTTTGTGTGTGTGTGTAAGTGACTAGTGGCTAGTGAATAACATCTCAAACTATTATGTGATTGCTCCATGTAACATGGAAAATGTAAAATGTAAAAGAATGTATGAGATTAATGTATGTATATAAAGTGTACGCATCCGTTTGATATTTGATTGTAGATAGTAGATGATAGATACGTAAATACATGCATAAGATGTGTACATCTTACAAAATACAAAGTACAAAATACGAAATGTGCAGGTCCATCCGAGCAGACACACACAAACATGCACAATCGGTAAATACATACATGAATACACTCGTACACTCGTAGTTGGACTCGTAGTCGTAATACTCTGAAATTCCATTGAGTTTTTTTACCCCTTCATTCTCCTTTTTTTACTTGTTCTCATTCTCCTTCTCATTGAATTATGTCCATTCGCTCTGGTCCTCGTTTTCGTTTTTCGTTTTTCAACACCCTTCCTCTTCTTCATCTTGTTGTTGTTGTCCATTTTTTGGCCTCAACTCATGCAAGATGTACAATGTACAGTGTACAGTGCACATAAAATGAGAGATGAGAGTCATTTCTATTTATCTATCCGATATACCGAGTAGGAAAATAAGGATACGGATGCTATGACCATTAGACGTTCGACATCAGAAGTTAGACAGTAGACATGAGATAGGAGACAGTAGACGGAATGAGGAAATTGTGAGGAAAAAATGAGCTAGGAAACATACAATCGGCAGATGTAATAATACTAATAATAATATACGAATGGAGAAAAGGAAGAAACGAGAAGAGGAAAGTGGAAGCTGGTGCCGGGATAAAGATAAGTAAATACACATTTTACACATTACACGTTCATTTTCTCCTTGTTCAACTGGACCAATTCATGCATCTCTTCATTCCCTTTCCTGCTGCATCATGAATTCCGTGCATACTATAAAGATACAAATGTTTGAGTAATTCGTATCCAACGTCTGCCGGACTTTTTTTTATTTCTTGTTAGAAATTAGAAAGTCCGTCAGTAGAGTCAAGTCGAGTCGACTTGTTACAACTATGGACAAAACTAAGAGAATTACACTTCTACGTTTTCAAGAGGAACGAAAGAAAAAATGCATTGGAATCCGAATCCGTATTTTATGGTTCCTTACATATACTTTTGTATTTTGTATATATGAGCTACAAGCTACAAGGAACTACCTTGTTCATTGTTCATGATATCGTGGCAAAAAGGACCAAATTTATATTCTAAAACAATGCGCCTCACCTCTTGATGCTCAATGTACAATGTGCATTGAACATGTAAGAGCTACCAAATGACCAAAAAACAGTTCCAGAACTAGAACCAGAAGAAGAAGAACAAGACGAAGACAGAAACCAAGAAAATTATCAGTTAAATACCAAACGGGTCCCAGCCCAAAGTTGAATGTGAAATGTGAATGTTTGTCTATCTAACGGTAGATGTACAGTGTACAGACATTGTGTAATGCCTATTTACGTAGCTGCTGATGCTTGCTCGTTTATTCCTCTTTTTATATGTCCATCGTCGTTTGTCGTTTACACTCGCAGTAGACACTCGCACTCGACAGCAGAAGAGATGAAGATGCTATCAAACTGTAGTGGGGTAATTTACATAACAAATATTATCAGCAACAACAAGAACATTTGGTAATCGTATAATAGTGAATAGTGGGCCTATGTATAGAATATTTAGTACAAATAATCTCTGTCGTGTCATTCTTGTAATGCTCAAAGTTATTCGCATCGCCCTAAACTAATGACTCGTAATACTAATAATGGGACAGGTTGGTAGTTGGTAGTTGGTAGGAGCTACTACACTCTTTTACACACTGCAAAGTTTTATGTACATTTCATTTCAACATTTCAGCCCATCTCACCAAATCAAGACAACTTTTAGGAGTACTAAGAAATAAGAACTTTATTTTCCTTAATACACTTTACATGTATTTTGTTCATCGTTCACTCATACCTATGGTTTTTATTTTATTTAAAATTTTTAATTCATGCCTCTGCAATCAGTATATTATTTTATGTTTGATCTTTCACTTTGATCTTTGTTTTTGTGTACTGTGATATTCCGGCACTGTGTTCTGTTTTTTGTTTTTTAATAAGTAATAAGATATCACTGCATGTTCAGTGTTCATGTTCATCAGCTGTCTTCAAATATCCTACATTATTTATTTTGTACAATATATAATAAACTCATTCCAAATTCCAAATCACAAGAATTTGATGCAAGATTTATGGACGAGTTCATTCATATCTACAGTCTACAGTGCATTTGTATTTGTTTCAATACCAATACCAAAGCCAATGCCAGGACTCAAAAAGTTCCCTCACCTGTGCACTGTGCACCTTTATGATAATAGATAATAGATAGTACATTTCATGATACAAACAAAGTTCTGTGTCTGAGTCTGTTATTCCTGCATATTTTATTTAATATCGTGTCCTAAGTAGATGAGACTCAAGACTCAAGACGAGTCTAGGTAATAAAAAATGCATACATTTTACAATGTCCATCTCCATTCCATATTCCATGTAACATCAAAGTATTCAAACACACAGTGAATTGAACTGAACTGAATCTCATACACCATACACCATACTCCATACTCCATACAATAATAATATAGAATATAGAATCTACCATAGTAACGAAGAAGGAGAAGAACGAGGAGAACCAAGATAGTTGATAGGCGTGAAAAGAAGAAAATGAGAGATGAGCTGTAGTTTTGTTATTGTATTGTACATTTGGATTTGGGCTTGCTGATGCTGTTGTTGTTGTTGTTGCTGTTGCTGTTGCTGTTACTGTTGCTGTGCTTGTAGGCACTTCAAAGGAGACCAAGAAAAAGATCAGAATGAATCGTGATTGTGTGTATGTATGTTGTGTGTGAGTGTGTGTGTGTCTGTGTGAACTTGGACTTGGACTTGGAGATTCGAGATACAAGTTGAAGATGAGAGGGAAGAGGAGAAAGAAAAATGCCAAGCAAGAATGTTGTGTTATATATATATATATATGTAAAAGGCAAGGTGTGCATCAAGTACCAAGTACACAGTACAATGTACAATGTACCATGTATTTATCTGTATTATGTATTATGTATACCGTGCGAGATGATGAGATGGGCTTCAACAAAAAAAACCTATACTTACGCATAACACATAACGCATAATGTATCATGTATAATGGATATGTTAAATGCATACGCCTCACAGTATTCATTATAACCACCATCAAACATCAAATATCAAATATACTGTAACAAGTAAAGAAAGACGAATAAAAAAATGTATATGCATTTTTTCATGATACACAGTACACAGTACACAATACACGTAGGACTTTTTAGTAAACAATTTGAAGGGTAATACAATAACACAATACGATCTATGAAAATATTTTGCATATCCGTATACCGTATACATGCAATTGAAACTAAACTCTTTCTCTTTTTTTCTCTACATTCCGCGTGCAGGCAAATGTAAATATTTCATAAAGTTCCTGCATAACTCATCTATAATATAAGTTATAATATCCACTCTACGCATTTCCATCTCATCTTACGCATTGCCCATTTACAGTTTACAATGTACTATCTACAATTATTATATTATTATTTATTATGAATCCTTGGCACTCGGGAGAAAAGATTTGTGATTCTAACATTTCTAGAAATTGATATTCCTCGTATATTAAAGAAGGTGCACATTGCATATTGCATAAACACAAATTTAAATACCGTACACCGTACATTCTACATTCTTCAAAGGGCAGACTGTAAACAATTCAGATTAAGGACTTCACGGTGAATTTTCACATGTGTTTTGAACGGGTGAACCAACCTTGGTTCGAAATAAATTTTTCCTCTGTACTCTTTATAGTATAAACATATTTGCATAAAAAATGCAGACTACAGACTACAGACAACAGACAGGAAGAAAAGAAGCAGAAAATCGAACAAGAAATAAAATTACAAGTGAGAAAGTCACATGTGACTGCCGTTCTTTACTTGCACCTTATGCCTCGTATTTCGTATCTCGTAGCTCGTACGCACCTCGGTCTCTGACTCTGTACCGCTCGCTTTATTCATTCATTCTGTTTACATCAATAACAACAAGAATAATAATTATTATGGATTTAGAATGGGTCTACTGCTGCTAATGCTGAAGGTGAAGATGTATATGAAGATGAACACACCTGAAAAAAATCTGGTAACCTTTGTACACGGTAAATTCTGGGTTCTGGGTATAGCAAAATCTAGTATCTATACTATACACGCGTATGATTCATACTATTCTTGTTAATCGGTATGGTATATTTTTCTAGATTTTACTGTTTAAAGAGGTGCATGTTATGCTCATTGAAAGAGGAGTTTAGTTTGAATTTAAATTGAATTGAAAAGGAGGGCCAAGAGGTCTGGTCCTTTTGGATTTAATATTAAGAATATGTAATATGCACATTTGATTCTAGATTCTAGCTCTTGTATCTTGAACATGTATTAGTATTATGTACTTATTACATTGACCACACAAATATCAAATAATAATATGATCTGCACGCTTATGTACTGTACTGTGTGTTGGGTATTGAGTATTGAGCTGTATGGACTATGGACTATGGAGTCTATTATAAAGCTCTTGCCTCTTGCTCATTCTCCATTCTTCTGCAAAGACGAAGTAGAAGAAGAAAAAGATGCAGGTGTTTAGCTCATCTGAAAGAAAAAACCTGGATGGACTCTTGAACTGATCATTGACATGACAGACATGGAAATATATTGTCAATTGTGCGTCTGTTTGACTCATTTATTATGAACTATGAATAATGAATGAAAGAGATGGAGAGAGAGAATGAGGTTCAAAATACTTGATCTCTAGCAAATGTTGTGTGTGGAGCACATTGTACATTGTAGACACTACATACTACATACATTACGCATATAGTATAAAGATACATAGATATAAAATATAAAACATCTGTGAAAACATTTTGATGATGATGGACAATGTCGAGAGTGGAGAATCAAGAATTGAAAATCAAAAGATCCTGGAATGAATGATGCATAATATCGTATGTATTTATATTGAAATGTTCTCTTCCTCTTTCTACATCTCTCTCTTGAGAGTTCTTTCAAAGGTATTACTATCTAGCTAAATGTATGTAATATCTAATGCATAGACACATATCATATTGTATGAAAATCTTCTTCTTCTCCCTTTCCATTGTAACTTTTAAAGAGGAGATCTCTGAACCTTTTCATTTCATTTCCATATTTCTTCTTCTCAATTTTTTGAACAACTCATGTCACACCATTCCACACGTTCACAATCCTCCTTCATTTGACAATGAAAGAAATCAATGGGGAAGGCAATTATTATCATTATCATCACTAAGGATAATATACTGTGCATTGTGTTCATTTTCTATCATTACCAGTATTGTTGTATTGTGGATTGTGGGACTGTAGCATCTTCAGAATTCAGAACAGAACGGAACGGAACGACACACACGTCTTTCAAATTGAAAGTTTCATTTTTCAATGGAAAGTCAAATGAAAGAGAAAAAGTAACCCTCTCGACTCTCAAGAAAACCGACAATTCAATGGATAATAAGTACTACAACTCCAAAGTCCAAAGGCAATGACAATTCAATGCGAGGCTGTAAAGTCCATTACTTTTTCTTTAGTATTTTTTCAAAATTTTAACAATCGTTTAAATTAAAACTTATCTGTGAAAACCCTTTCGGTTACAAAAGTCAGAGGGTCTAAGAAAAAGGTCAAGAATTTTGAATTTTTTGATACTTGATACTTTCCTTTCTTTTCTGGACTGCTCAAGTTATTTATGCATGTCTTGTGAACACATGTACAATGTACATTGTACAAGGATGTGCATCTGTAATCTGTATTAACCCGAAATTGTAAATGTTATCAGTACATTGATCAAAAAACGAGTTAGAGAAAGGCAAATAAAAATGTAGATTACGGGAATGTGTATTATGTAAAAAGTAAAAGGAAGAAAGAAGATGAGAGGAATTTTGTATAAAAGTCTGGAGAATTATATAATACTAAATATAATGGTTGTTACACGCATTTACAAGATGGAAAACAAACAAAATAAAATCAAAATGTCTCAAGATGAGCCCGATTAATACCCACCAAATGGATATGTATACACATTTTTATTGCACGATGAACAAAATCCGGAATACCAACTTGAACATTCTTGAGAAGTAAAGAAGATAAAAAAGATAGAAGTACATTTTACATTTTGTATGGGATACCTGGTTATAATATACTGTGAAACATTCTTTCCCTCGTCCTCGCTCTCTCTTTCTGTCTCTTTGAATGCATTACATATTACATTGTAGTGACATGGATTTCGGTCTCAAGAGAAATAAAATGTATGTGAAGGGATCATGATCGTCATGAAATAAGAAATAAGTAAAATGATCATATCGTGTATGAAGAACAAGAAGAGGTAAACGATCAAGAAGAAGAAGAAGACTTTTCTAGGGATGGGTTGACAGGCAGAACGAGCATCAACTAGTCGAGTTTTATGTTTTACGAGTATAAAAATATGCGGACAGGTACAACTACTTTCAACTTTCTTGTGAGAACACAGGACACACGGATACACACACACACACATACACACGCACACTCACACAAGAGAGGGAAAATAATACTAGAGGATATTTTATATTTTATAGAGACAGATCACAGATCCTTATTAGATACTTGTATACAATATTCAAGTATGTCCAGAGTCCAGAGCAGAGCCTAGAATCTAGATATTTATATCACAGGACGAGTCATGGGAACGTAATGATATAAAAGGAAACACGAGATTTTTCGGCTAAGCTTTCGTGTTCATCCGACTGAAATTTTGTCATTGTGGATTGTGGAGGATGGAGGACACGAATAATATTACATGAAATATAAAATGAGATGAACCTACATATGTGATTAATTGTCATCGGCTCAGTGACTACAAACATTTTAGACACCTGTAACCCTTTTCTCTATACAAAATCCAAATCCAAAGAATGACAAACCTAATATTTTTATCGTATGTAGTATGTACAACATACAAAATGTACATATTTTATACAGATTTCTCAGGCTAAAAATAATTTCCAATCCAGAGATTTTTATACACAAAAATATTCATGATGTGTCCCGGAAAATTGAAATGTTTTATAGACTCTTTAATTTTGATGGAATGAATCGCAGTCCATATTATAGGAAACAATTATTAAACAACTATACAAATAAAACAATTTACCTTCAAAGAATGTCCACAATTTCGACAAAGAACAAAAATAGAATCATCCAATTTACTATAGCGAGTTGAGAGTGTCGGAAGTCCTTTGGAGTGATGACTTCTCGTCTCAAACTGAAAATCAATTAAACTACTCAATCCACTCCAGCCCATTGCACATATTTTTCAATGTCAAAATTGTCAACACAATAGGAATTGTACAAAAACATAAAAAAAACTACACACACAATTCACAACTCACTTGATTATTTTTTCATCCACAATTTGCACAAATATTTAACTAAAGCAGACACTTGTTTTGAAATTTGAAATTAATTGTACACAGTTGAAGCCAAAGCTAAACCTTTTCACTTATATTAAAATATTAATTTTTTTGTCACTTTTTATACTCCACAGTTGCTTTTAGTAGCAGTTTATTAAAATAATTTTCCGACTTCTGACTTCCGATTCCTTGTAAAATCCTTGTACTTTTACTTGGATAATTTTGCAACTCAATCAACAAGTGAGAGACACGAGACACGAGATAGAGTGCGTATTTTTTATAGATTCACACAAATTTGCAATCCCAATACACAATCAACAATGCACCACACACACTATCAATCCTGTACATAAAATTTTGTTATTAGCTCTCATTAAAACTGTAAGTACCAAGTACAGTTGCGTGTAGATAAGTTGAAACTGGAACCGAAACTGAGCCTGAGAAAAGGAGACGGACAAAACTAGGAACAAGAGTCAGTGTCCATCCTTCGGCGGCATTTCGGTACAATATTATTAATAATAATAATGCCTACACTGACCGTGTACCGTCTGTATTATAATAATTCAAAGACTCGTACTCGTATCTAGTATCTAGTATCTACACGACGACCACAACTAGGAAAATCATTATTTTTGTAGAGCGGACCAAAAATACATGTAGAATGTAGAATGTAGACACACGGACACAGACACAAACACAGACAAACGAAGAACGAAAAGGAGCACGGGTAGGCAGGCAGACAGAAAAAGAGTCGACGATCGACGATAGACTTGACTTGTTTCTATGGGAAAGGCCTGTACTTGACTGGATGGATGGAACCTACGAAGCACGAAGGAATTTCAGCAGGTATGTAATCATCATCTTTCTTTTCAAGTTTCAAGACTCAAGAAGACGACCAAGACGAAAGAAGCAACAACTTCGTGCATTCACATACTTACATTCAAAATCCAAACTCCAAACTCCAAACCATAGCATACCATACCTACAATCTACAATATGATACGATACAACAACCAAGAACCAACCTTTGTTGCCTGTAGACATGATGCACATCATACATTTTGAGTATGTATACCTTTTGGAATACTCACTTTCCTTCGCTGTTCTATTCATTGCAAGTCAAAGTCAAACTATATTAGTACATACGTACACACATCCACCACAGTCATGCATACATGTGTGTATGTAGTATGCACATAGATGGATGCATCCACTATTCACTACTCACTTCATACAAAATACAAACATGTCCAAGTAAAGTATTATACAGATTACGAGAAGGTATGTACATAGGGATGTATATCCTCGGCTCGTTCTGTGTTTTTTTTTCTACCTGTCTAACTACAAACTACAGACTACAGACAGATACATATTGCATTCAGCATGAGTTGTCTCTCTTGTATCTTGTACCTATAGAAAAAGTTAGTAAGTATGTATACTATCTTTTCTTTAAGGAGAAAGGAATTCCTTTTATTCTTCTTCTTCTTCTTTTTCTTCTTCTCCTCCTCCTCCTAATATAATATATTATACTCTGCAGTTCGTTCGTTCATTTCTTTGGATTTTTCTTCGGAACTTGAACTTGAGAGAGTTGAGAGTACGTCAGGACTCGTTGTTGTAATAGACTGTTCACTGTTCACTACTCATGTACGTAGTGCGTATGTGTACATACATACTCGTTTTTAATAGTTGAATACACAAAGTCCAAAGTCATTTTACATTGTAAATTGTACATTGTACACTACACATTACATGTTGGAGAGGTGTAGTGTATGTTGTAGACTTGTATTTCTATGCATGACCGACTACACAGATAAAATGTAAAATACAAAAAAAAACAGAAAAAGAATACACAAGCAGAAGAGGAGGAGGAGATACTTATAGAAAATATTTCTCTGGAATCTGGAACTAAGAATAAAAACTATGCTTTATACATGTTTACACACATTTCCTACTCATGTACCATGTATTTATACTTGTTCGTACGATTACAATTCACTTATACAAGGTATAAAATGACACAAAATAAAACAAAATGTGAAAGAACAACAGAACGGTCCACATTCTTTATGAATAACAAAATATTTATTTATTCATTAATGATATATAAAATGGAATAACGATGCATTATCAATATCAGGCGCATAAATGTTGACCATATTATACTATATACCATGTGAGTTCATAACAAACTCCAATTCTCACTTCCACACTCCGCCGTCTCATAAATTAGAGATATTTAAACATAAAGAATAATATCACTTATATTATATATTATATATTATATTATACTTGACTTGAAACTTATTTTGGATCAAAAAGTACATAGATACGTAAAGTAGTATTGGATTATTAATTTTATTAGTTCGTATGCTCTATTACATATATAATATACAGGTATCAGTGCTTTACCGAGGAACAAAAAGAATCGAGTTGAAAAAGTAACAATGCAAAATACACACTATATTATGCAGCTTACAAGTATTAAAATTTATTTAAAACAATTTCAAGGTTTAGAAGGGGAGAAATTCTTCTGTTAGGTTATCATCAGCAAAAATGTCTTCATCATCATCTAACGTTGAGGCCTGTGGTTGTCTCTTTGCAGACATTGACATGGGTGTTTCTTTCGGAGAAATACGCCGGAATTGAGCTATTGTAAATCGAAAGAGAAAAAACATCAAAATATTGAAAATCAAAGTACAAGAAGTATAAAATCCAAAGTATTTGTATAATTCATAAAAACTAATTGTTTAAACTAATACCTTGTGATAGATTACCGTCTTCAATAACTGTACTTTCCAAGCCTCGTGACATACCATACATTTCCCGTCTTTCAGCAGCCGTATCACTATTTATGAGACAATAAAATATAAAATGTATTACAATTTACAATCTAATAGTTTTAGCTTTCTATATCTCGGAATATTATGGACACCGATATAACGAATTGTGAATAAATGAAATGGAATGAACAACAAAAAATTATGAATTATAAGCTTACGCTCTGGTATTCATGATGGACATCATATCATTTTCCATCATATCCATACCACCACTTGCACTTCCTGGTCCTCCGCGTATCCCATCAGGTCGACTTGTTCCAAGTCTAGATGGTGGACCAAATCGACCACCCCGATTTGCTGAACTCATTCGGTTCTCTAATTGTTTTTCTAATTTTTTCAATTCTTCAGCATAGTATTCCGCTTCTTTGAGTCCCATGTCAGCGGTCAAACGAACTAGAGCTTGTAACGAAAGTAAATTATCAGGACTTTCCTTGTAAACTTTTGCATAGGCTTCAATAGCTTGTGTGTAATTTCCAGTTCGACGATGAGAAGATGCAATTAACATGGGCCAACGAATGTCATCTGGTGCAAGAAGTGCAGCTCTGTTATAAAATACAATGGCTCGATCATGCAGTTGGATTTCATTCAAATATGAGCCTAGCCATTCAATCGCTTCCAAATCAGATGGATCATGTCTATAGCACTGTATAAAGTATAAAATATTGACAAGTTTTGATTATCATTATTTTTTTTTACATTTTTAATGCATTTTAAATGATAAAAGTTTTATAGCAAAACATAAAAGAAACTGTACTATTGATTAAAGATAAAAGCATAAAGGAAACCATTGTTGATAACTGTATTAGATATTAGATGTAGTGAAATTTTATTACATACATCATAATAATATTGATAGGCTTGTTGACGATCTCCTTCAAGTTCAGATAGGTAACCTAACTTTTTTAGAATTCCAGGGTCTGTGGGGACAAGAGATAGAGCTTTCAAGTACCATTCAACAGCAATATCAGTCTCATTCATGAGTTCATGTGTACGTCCCAATTGATATGTGACATGAGGATGACTTTTACATAAAGAATGAACTTTATGAAAACATTCTAGAGCTTCTTCATAAAATTGAAGATGTTGATTAGATAAGCCTACAAGGAAATGAAAGAGAGGCACAGTGTTAAACTAAATACTAAATTACATCTAAATCATAATTAAAAGTCACAAGTCATAGATCATGATAAATAATAGATATTATGAAAATTAAGCCTGGAAAAAAATTTCATACCCAAATTATAGAGTGCTTCAATACATGAGGAATCTGTAGAAATGGCTTCATTGTAAAATTCTTTAGCTCTTTCAAAGTCTCCTCTTGCATACATACAATTTCCAAGATTGACATATGCACAGGAATTGTAAAAATCCGCTGCTTTTGCTACTTCACCATACTTTTCTGCATTGTCCAAATCTCCTTGCTGTAGATGAAGAAAAATAAAAGGACATATAAAATATTCATTTTGTAAAACTTTTAAAACTACGCAACTTTTTCGTTTGTACTTTAAAAATTAAAAAAGTATTAAAAAGTATAAGCTAACCAAAAAGAACATGAAGGATAAATTAGTGGCTGCTGCTGTTGCTACTTTTGTTTCTTTCTTCTCAAAGGACTTGAGAATCTCTGTAGCTTCGGCTAGCTCTCTTTGTTTGAGAAACACCAATGCTTTGCTAATCTTTATGGGGAAAGATGAAAAAAACAATTTTTATCAATAATTATCAATGCTGAAACAGAATATAATTGAAATTTTTAAAATAAAACTGACATATTATGTATCAACAATTAAAAGGTCTTTGTTATAAATTAATACCTCCAAAGCATGTGCTAATGGTGCATGTTTTGAGGATTTGATTGCTTCAGTAACCCAATGATAGCCTTCAGAAAATGTACTTTCTACAACTGGCGCAATCAGTCGAGCTGCAGATAGTACACAACGTTCCGCATATAATCTTCTTTCTTTCTCCAATTTTCTCAATTTATCATTTTTTAAAACTTCTACCAAGAGTTGAGACACGGGATCATCCTATAAAAAGTTTAAATGGGGGTTTTAAATGTAGAAAATAATTGAAAGTTTTATGTATGTTTGTGTGTTGTAATAATAATTATTGTTGGTATAAAACTTACTGATAATGCAGCATATTTATCCTCTTCATCATCCAGTTCTGTAGGTACTTCAAGAAGGAGTTCAAAACTCCGTTTCATTTTTTCAGCATCAGCAGCCATGAAATTTGAAACAACTGAATGTAATCCTGTTTTAAAATTCGGTTTTTCTGTCATCATATATTCAAAACAACCTGCAGCATCAACTGGAGAACCGATTCTCAAAAATACTATTCCCATATTATGCATAAGCTTCAACCTATAAAAAATCAAATTTAAAATTCAAATTTTCTGATCGTATTGTAAATCTAATAAAATAAGTAACAAATAGTAATGATTGAAAAATGCTTGTGTCTATTTACCTTAGGTCTCGATTACTTTGATTTAATTGATCCATGGCCATACGATACATTTTGATAGCTTTGGTTGGATTATTTTGTTTGAAATAAATGTTTCCCATATTGATTTTGACTTTTGCTCCATGTGAAAGGAATTTATTTTTTGAAATTGCATGATATGTACTCATAGCCTCTGTGTACATTTCACATGCTTCATATTGACTTGCTAAATTAAATAAAACAGAAAAGGTGATATCCCAATCATGTCCTTCATTTGCTCCAGCTTGTTCTTTCATTCTCATAAGAGATTTTTCTTTATTTGATGCTTCTTTTGCAATTTCTAAGGCTTTTTTATGATCCCCTTTACATCCAGTCAAGACAGAAGTTTCAATCAAATTACAAATTTTCTCTTCTAATTGTTTCATTTTTTCTTCAGGTCTAGAATTAAAATATTACCCATAATGTATCACAATGTTATTATGTACATTTTGTATTTTGTAATTGTGTAAGGTGTAAGTAAATATAGTAAAATGTTTAAAATAGTTTTTTATTGTAAAATACTCACGTGTCATCTACTTTGGCTTCTATACTTGGTGTAGCACTTTTATTTCCTTGATTCATTGGGTCAAATAAATTTTGTCCTTTTCCTGCTGTATATCCAACTGCTCTTACTGCTGTCATTGGCCTGTTGGCAGTGGCCATCCCAGTTATTGGTCTAGCCGCCGTACCGCCTCTTGTTAAAACACCGGATCTTCCTACTGCTGTCCCTTGGCGTGTAAACTATATTATTATACGAAAAAAAGGACACTGTATTACGTTAAAAGTATGTGTCCACTGGGGAGGAAAATATATATTTTTGAATGCGTTATAGCTGTTAATTTAAAAAAATAATTATATAACAATGTATGATCATTTTATTAAAAATCCTTCTTACCCCAGCCGCTGTACCTAAACGAGTACCTAAACCGGAAATCAAAGCAGTACCTGGTGTTCGTCCTCTTGTTGGTAGAGCCTATAATGTACATCATTTATCAAAAATCATAAAAAATAATTGTAGAGACATACACACACGTTTTGATTATACATTATACATATACAAATAAAATGTGTAACTGATAATTTATAATATAGTATATTTGAAATTACATACAGTGGGACGACGATTTTCAAGAGTCCGTGCAGTATTTTGAAAATTTTCATCGAATTCTAAATCTTCTGTAGTTAAGGCTGATGGATAATCATTATAACCTTCATATAAATCTTCATCATCTGATCCTGAGGGTCTAAAAATATTATTGCTTCTTCCACCCATTTCACCTCGACTATGACTTCGATCCATCATATTTATTTATTTATTTTTTAAAATATTATATTTCACTATTATTTTAATATTTTATATTTATTATGCTGTTACACAATTTTCTTATGTTACAAAAACACTAAAGTCATTGTATTGCACACAAATTACTAGTATTAGATTTTATAAATTATAATTTGACATACGATGTAAGTACTTACTCTTTTTACAAACAAAAAGTTTATAAATTATTTTCTGTTACTAATAAATATGAATAATAATTATTATTATTATTACTAGATAAGGAGAAACGACTTGTTTCCTGAAATAATAACATTTTATTAATCACTCTGTCTAAAATACACTTCAAAGTTTATATGATCTACATTAAAGTTCACGTTTCTTGGCAACAAACAAGACACAACAAAGATTTAGATATATGTATTTTACATGTATTTAGATGCTCATTTGGTTTACATAGCACTCAATGACCAAAGGAGCGGTAATATTAAACACATAACACACAGATTTTTCCGAAGCCAAAAAGTGTGAAAGGTGCTTTTTGCTGTGTATGCAAAAATAAAAGTGAAATGTGTTTGAAGAACGTGAGAAAGTATAAATATGTGAACATTTAGTAAATGATTTACAAACAGGAACACACACGGTTCAAATTAAAAGTGTTATTGTGTTATTTTATTTATATAAAAGAATAGGATTTTAATCAACTAAAATGGCAAGTAGGCGAATGAAGATTAAAACCATGGCAAAATTGCCATCATCTTCAAGATCAAGACCTGTGGATAGACCAAAGACTCCAAGTTTAATGAGTCCTGGTCCGTATGGAGAACCACCGTCACCTTCAACTAATTTGTTTTCACCAACACCAAGTATTCCACCCCCACCTTCGTCACCTAAACCATCAACATTTCCTCCAAATTGTCCACCATCACCAAAACCTCCTGTAGTTTATCATATTTATCCACCACCAAGTCCAAAGGTATGTATAGATATGTGTAACATGATGTAATCAATTAATAAACTACATCATATTATATCTATTTATTACATTAAATAACATAATAATAAATAATAGTAATAATTTAGTAATAATTAGAAAAATATATCAATAATATGGATATAATAATTTTTTTTGTACTATATTAATAATATGTATTTCTATTTTTGTTTTTTATTTTAAACAGTACAATACATATGATGATTCAGGTGGTCCTGTTCCTTCTCCATCAAATGTTCTTTCCGTTTCATCCGCTGGTCTTTTAAGTCCAAGAACTCCACAATCTCATCATAATACTCCAGTACCATCACCAATGCCTCCTTCTCCAGTACCATCATCATCAAATTATACTGGAATAATGAGTCCTCGTCGTCCGACAACACCAAAAACACCATTATCTTTTCATGGTGAATCAGATAGAGAAAATTCTCAAGATAGTTTTATTAATCCACCTACTCCCATTTATTTCTCATCCTATTCTGCACTTAGTCCTGGAATGGGTCCTGGAATACCATAATCTTCTAGAGCACCACCATCAATAAGTCCAGGACCAAGTAATTTTGTACCTGAAGATTTAGGAGGGAAATCAGCTTTTGCATCTCTATCAAATCCATTTAATAATCCTAGTAATATTAGTAGTAGTGGTGGTGATGATATAAAAACTACTAGTAATAGGACAAAAATTATTAAAAGTGAAATGACTCCCTCTTCTTCATCTCTTTCACAAGCTATTGTACCTCGTCCTTCTACTCCTACAACAACAATTACTACTATGGTTCCTTATGGTAGTAGTAGTAATAGGTCACCATCAAAATATAATAGTACAACTCCACAAAATCATCCAAGTGGTGGTAATAAAGATAATAAAGTTAGTAGTGGTCCTCAAACGAGTTCAACTTCTACTGTTGCTGTACATCATCACCATCATCATCATCAACCTCATGTATCAAATGCTCCAAATAATACTGATAC
>JABASP010002785.1:0-17765 GCA_019776565.1 Sminthurinus signatus | reverse complement strand
AGTATAGTGATAATAATAATAATATTATTTGTATATATATATATATATATATATATGTACCTCTTGCCTAACAAATAGAAGCAAAACGTTCAATGTCTAAAAAAAAACAAACAAACATAGAAAGTGGTAAGTGGTAGACCTCAATAAATACACATGGAAGTGTACATATCGACTAAACCTACATACATTGTTCTGGATTTTAATTTTCGGCTATAAACTGTCTTACGATTTGACACTCATGGTATTGCTAGAAAATACAAAAAATATATGTCAGAATAATCGTTTTTACTTAGACAAAGTCTTCTGGAGAGGGCATTTGGCCGTTTTCTAATATTAGTTTATAAGACGTTCAAAATTTTGCCTCAATTCATCAGATAAACCTTAATTTATTAAATATTTGTGTTATTTTTCTTTCCTTTCTATTAAAAGAAAAGATCAAAGATGATATACCTCATGACATAGTAAAAACATGAATAAATATTTTAGGTTACTAAGAACGAAAAAAAAAATTATTATTACTATTGTGTATTATTATAATTGTGTAACATTTGTTAATATAAATTCTTATCTCTTTCTCTTTGAAGTGTATTAGTATTAGTGATTGTAAAACTATTACTTAAAGAGCCTTTCTTAGAATGTTGAAATTTGACAGTATGAAAAAAGCAATCATTACGTGTAGTAGGGTATCTGCAAACATCTTGTTCAGTAATCAAAGTATTTTTTTTCTTTCTCTCCACAAGTACTCTTCTTCAAGTTGATTGTACAAAAATGTGTAAACACATGTTTAAAATGGCAAATCGTTAAAATTTTTGTGTCCAAAAACTTGCCAAATTGTAGAAACTCCAAAATTTTCCCTATTTAGCTAAAAGAAAAATAAACAAAAAAGAACAAAAAAAAATAAATAATCAAAATTAAGCAAAGAAATATTGGAAAGATAAAAAATGGTAAACAACAGTACCGTAATCTAATACATATTATACTATTATAATGTAACGAGGTATTTTTGTTTTTCATGTTTAAGAATGTTAAATTTCCTTGCACATCATGTATTTTTGCTAATAATTATTAGTATCTTAAATATGATATTAATCTTATATTATGGCTATAAAATATAAAATGACCTTACTAATACTATGTCGTAGATCTACTCTACAAGATTATACATATATTACACATACACACAATCAATATTTTTCCTTACAGCTAAGAATTAAGAAATTTTTAAATAGAATAAGGCTTAAGGGAATCACTGATTTGTCAATAATGCCAAGCAAAGACTGTGTCACATTATATTGTTTTTAATTTTAATATTTCTTTATAATATCAAAGAATGCGATACTCGGATATTTTATTTTCTCTACACATGTCTGCATAATTCTTTGTCTCATATCTTGTTGCTCGTTTTACAACATTATTATTACATACTAACTTAATTATCTAATAGTTCGCTTACTATGGCATATTCACTTATAATTTATAATAGCTCCAAGTTTTTATGTAATCTGACATGTCTGTAAATAAAATGTTTGTGGATTAATTTTGCTTGAACAAAAAAGTGAAAACCTACTAAATAAAACATACTCAAGACACTAAAGATCTTGGATCTTGGAATTATTATTATGCTATATAAAAACTTCCATTTTAAAACAGAGATACTAGCCTGATTTTGTAACCCAAAAGAAGATTATTTTAGTTGTTTCTAATAATATAATATGATCATTTTTTTAAATGAGAAATTGATTTGAAAAACTATAGTAATATATATACACCATAATATAATAAATAAACAACAATAGAAACTACTCCTTCAACACCAATTTCCGGTAAATTAGTGTCAAACTATTGTACATAATATGATTAAAAGCTCGATATCAAAGTTTTTACAATAATTCGTATTGTGAAAACTTTTTGTGTATAGTGTATACTACTACTATTATTATGATTCATCTTTTCTAGATACTGTCATTATAAATGATGTGTATAATTGTTTAGTCATTTTACTCATGTACACATTTACTAAGTGAAACCATCATTCAGGGAATTTGACCAGTAAATAATAATATAATATTAAATACTACTACATCATTTATTTTTTTTTGAAATATAATATTTTGTTACTTACAAAATTATTTCCATCGTCACGACTTTTACAAGGTCATACATCTACAAACACATGTACAGTTAATGCACTTTTGCAGCATTGGTAGTTCCAACTCATGTATATATATAGACTTGTCATTTGATTTGCAAAAACATATTGCTTTTGACTACTTTGTATTTTTTTTCAAATTTATGAAGATGGTGATGATTTTTAATGAAGAAGAACATTCAAAGAGACTTATTTTCTTGTGAACCATAATAATTGATTCTTGATGTGATGACGGATGATGTTGTCTTCTTCTTCTTCAATATTGATTATAAGGTAGGTCTTCTTGTAAAGTGCGTTGATATTACGGATAAAAAAAAAACCTTCATTGTTTAATTTCAAAACTTAGCCAAGTCTGAGGGATAGGCTATCATCACAGTTAATAATTTACATTCTTGTAGCATAATGACTTTTTTGTACTAGCTTTTTGCATCTTTTGAAATTCGACGGCGTTTGAAGGATGATACACTCGGATCGGGCATGCCAACTACACAATCAAAATATCAAATATAAATAATTAATATTCAGCTCCATTACCAATTATTCATGTTATTATTCATTATTCAATTATTCATTAGAAGTTTCAAAATTCCAAAAAAAACATGTTAAAAAATAAAACAAATACCTGCAACACTACTTCTGGTTTTACGTCTAGGATTTCCATTTTCTGGACTTGTTGATGGAGTTGTTGTTGTTGTTGTTGTTCCCTTTTCTAAATTAGCTTTATGATCCAATGGTTCTTTTCTAATATTTGTCCTAGTTTTAACAACAGCTAATGTGGACTGTTCTTTCATAGGTGCATTTCGATTTGATCTCCTTCCCATAGTAGATTTTTCTTCTTTCTTATTACTTATCAAATGGGGACTCTCTCGTCCAGATGGTTTAGGTTTATCCTTAGTACTAATGCTACGGTTATTTACTCGACTACTAGCTCTATAAAAATAAATAAAAACAAATATATATATATTACATGAATGATTTGAGTAATATTTTCCTCCATTATATATGTATATACAACTATCCAACAATTTATTATAATTTATATGATGATGATCTATTTTATCCGATATATACTTGTAATTGTGATGTACTAAAATACTAAATCAATACTCATTATTATAGACAAAAACTTACTTGACATCTTTATGTTCATCTTCTTTGGTTGTTGATTTAGATGGAATAGTTCGATGAACACTACTTCCTCTACTTGAAGATCTATCTTCCGATGACCCTCGACTTGATCTTCCACGTCCACGACCTAAAATATCAACTGTGTCCAAGTCGTCTTCATTTTCTTCAACCACCACAGACACTAAAAAATTATAATTAATTAATTAATTAGTACAACAACATTGTTTAAATACAATAGCAAACAACATAATATTTTATAAATGTTTTTACATGTAATAAACATTACAATGCACATTATGAATTCCTCTATTAAATAACAAAAAATAATAATTAAATATCAAGTACATAATATTATTATATTATATATAAACTTAATTTTTACATACTCATCATAGGTTTCTTTCCTTTTCCACTTGCTGCAGCTATTTCTCTATTTTTCATTTCTTGCTGTTCCGATTTTTTAATCAATGATGTATTTCTTTTAGGTGTATCTTCAATTCCAATACAAGCTTTGATGAGTTCTGCAGCATTTTCTGAGCATCGTCTTTTTCCTGGTCTTGAATTTAAGTCAATATCAACTTTAGTTTCCTCAGAATTTTCATCTTTGGATGCATTACTACTACTGTCTGATTCTTGCCGTTTTCTTTTATTAACAAATGTTGTTGCTCCTCTTGCACTGATTGGAGAATTTCTTCCTGCTGTTGTGTGTATTGCAGTGTGAATACTATTTATAGTAAGTTGAGTTGGAATTGGACTGGATCGAGTAGATGTAGATGGTTGAATTACTCCTAATCCAGGACTATGAGTTTTTAAACTTCCAGTAGGGCTAGGCTTTGGACTATTTCTATTTATAAATCAAAATATTATAATAATACATTTTATTAGTATTTAATATTATTAGAATATTATGAATAAGTATATTGTATTAGGTAGTATAATATTATTATACTTCTCCACATCATTTCATTTATATAATTTGAAATATAATATATTATATATGTATGTTTTACCTTAAAATGAGAGCATCTGGTTTAGATGTAAATTTTGTTGGTTTAGGTGTATCACTTCTAAATGCTGTTATATCTGGACTAACAAGTCTTGTATTTGATCTTGTACTTCTAGTAGATTTTCTACTCTCTTCAGTTGTTGCTGGACTCATGGAAGAAGTAGAGGAAGTAGTCGTAGATGTAGTTGTAATTAAATCAACAGGTGGGATTTCAATTGATAATTGTTCAAGTTGAGGTGCGGATGAATTATTTTCATTCCTACTACTACTACTTCTACTAGTATTAGAAGAGGATGAAGAACGACGTCGACGACGACGCCTCCGATCTACATATGTATCATCAGCTTGATGTAAATCTGGTTTTGTAGGACTTCCATAATCATTATCATTCTCTAAATGTAATGGTTTATTTTGAGGACTCAATTTGGGTTGAGATGGTGATCTTGAAAGACAGTCAATGATTTCTTGATCTTCTCCATGAAGGTTAGGATGATAAGATGATATAATATTACTATAATAATGGTAGAAAAAAAAAAACATATTAGTTATGTTCACATTAAAGATTAAAGGATTGTAAATAGAATGAAATAAGTATAATAATAAAAGATTATTAGTTATTATACTAATATAATAAATTAACTATAATATAATAGCTAATAAATTAATAAATAAATACATAAAAAAAAAAAAATATTTACCTATCATCCGAAATTCGTGGTGATGGACTCCTAGAATTTGATGTAGAATGAGAATTTCTAGTTGAACGGTTAGAGTACGTATAGAGGGGAGAAGAAGCTCTCATTGCTGGAATAGGAGAATCAATTTTGTCTAAAAGATCTAAATCTGATGTTGTGGCGGATGTGGTTGTATTTGTTGTTGTAGTATTTATTGTTGTTTCTGGGATATTATCATTTTTATTTTTATTTCTGTTACTATTATTATTATTGTTATTGCTACTAATATTAGTTAAATTTTTACTTTCATCTTTTAAAGTAGGTAAATGTTCAGAAGTTCTTTTTGAATGAGGAGTATTTAAAGTTTTTGATGTACTACTTGACACTGTAGAGGCTGTAGTTTTGACATTTGTTGTATTTAAAGTAGTTATACTACAAGATTTTGATAAATCATAAGGGCCATCTAATGTACCTACACCATTTTCTCGAACTTCTGTAACATTTTCATCTGCCAATACATCCGCAAGATCTTTTTCATCATGTATAATATCTGTTACAAATGGATACAATTCATCTTCATTACCTTCTTCTGTATCTATTACTTGTACACCATCAACATGTTCATAGATTGAATTAGTTTCTGCTGGTATAGTTGATGATAAATTGGTAGTGGAAGTAGTATTTGTGGTAGGTTTAGTTTTTATTGTTTCTATTATATTACTACTACTCGACTTGGTTAATTTCTTTGTAGTAGTAGTAGTACTAATAGAATCTACTTTTCTAATAGCTGTATTATCCATTATTACTGGTTTTAATTTAGGTATAGCTGGTTCTTGATTTATTTGAGGTGATGATGATGATGATGATATTATTGGTGCTCTTACACGAATTGCTGTTGTAGTTGGTTTTTGATTTGTCATTAAAATTTGACCCTTTTGAACCATTTGTATTAAATTTTGTTGCATTTTTATAGGTGAAGATGATACAAGAACTTTCATTGGATTTGATGCTGTTACAATGGATGAAGAAGATGAGATTGGAAGTAACTGTAAATTCCCACTAGGTGTAACAACAGGTGAAGATAGTCCAGAACTTAAATTCAATGGAGATGTTTGTATAGAATTTCCAATAATTTTTGATTTTACCATACCACTTGCACTACTAACTCCTCCGGTTGTATTTAATATTGATGGTGAAGAAGAACGAGAAGTTGCCATTATATTGACAGTTTCAAGAATATTTGGAGATACTCGATTAAGAACTGTAGTACTAGCTGTAGTATTAGTAGAAGTACTATTATTATTATTATTAACAACCATTGATTGAATTTGGTTTTGTTTAGGAACGGTAACAAGTTTTATAGGGACCATTTTGTGTCCACTTGGAAGGACATGATATTGATGTGGTATATGTCCAAAAGCATAAAGAGCAGTAGGAGATCCAGTAGTATTTGTTGTAGTAGTACTTGTAATGTTGGAATTATTATTATTATTGACATTTAGGATACCAGAACTATTTAAATTTAAAGGGATTGATGTTGGTATTGTAGAAGATTTATTGGAATTTAAATTAGCAGAAATTTTTGTAGTTACTTTTGTAGGAGTATTAGTAGTAGTTACTTGGATTACATTACGTGAAACATTTGGTATTGATGATACCATTCCAATTGGATGTTTACTTACAACACTTTGTTGTTGTTGTTGTTGTTGTTGATCAGTTTGCTGATGAGTTGGTAAACTTGTTCGCACAATTGGTCTTGTTGTTGGTCCTATATTTACTTTTTGAGTAGTAGAAATATTTCCTTGTAATTGATTTTGAAGTATAGAACTAGTAGTAGTAGTTGTAGTAACATCTGATGGTAAATTGGAGGAGGATGATATACTATGTTTATTTATTAAAGATGCTGCTATTGTTGTTGTTATTATTTGTGTTTGGGATTTTCCATGAATATCTTGTAATTTTGATTGAGATTCAGATGACACTATTGGAGATGACGGTGATTCTTTCACCTTTGATTGATTTGTTTCAATATTTTTACCATCCCCATGAATAGATGATTTTGATGATGAATCTTTGGATTCACTCTCATGTTGTTGTTGTTGTTGTACATGTGTACTTGTAAATGAAGAAGGTATATGATTTTGATGTAATGTAGTTATTTCTTGATCATCCTTGTTATAATTTGAATCTTTATTTTGTCCAAAGGGTTTTAGAGTATCATCAAAATGTACTATTGTTTTTAACTCAGTTTTTTCATTTATATTCATATTAGATTTAATTTTTGATATAACTGAAGAAAGTGAAGAACCAGCTGTCATTTTATTTATATTTCCTCTACTCGATGATGATGACTCTTTTCTTACTTCAGAAGCTGGAGCATTTCCGGTCGAAACAATTTCATTTTTTGTAGCTACTCCTTCTCCTTTTGGTTCCGTTGTTATTATTGGCACGGGTTTTATATTTTTTGAATTGACTTTTTGGCTACTTGCCATTACCATCAAAGGTGATGATGATGATGAATCTACTTCCACTTTCTTGACAGTACTAGTAGTAGTCTTCTCATCGCCATGATGATTAACAAGAGAGGTGTTACTCTTTTCTATTCTTTCTCCTAATTTTTCCATAACCAAATGTTTTTGTGGGTTTTCATCAATTGTCATAGATTGTTTTACTGTAGAACAGCTACTACTGGTATTTGCTAATTTATCCAGTTCATTGATAGTTACATTTAATTTTTCATCCTCTTTGAAGCTGGTTGTTTTGACACTTTTATTTTCACTTACACTAGTAGTATGTGAACTTGGAAGGCAATTAGATAAATGTGAAGGAGTGGAGGATTCTGATTTATTGGTCTTTTCAATTTCTCTACTTCCTCCTGCTTCTTTTTCATATTTCATACTTTCAATTGGCTTGATTCCTTTTATAATATTTGTATCCTCTACCTTTAGATTCCCCCCCACAACTTCATCCTTAACAGTGTCTAAAATATTTGAATTTAATTTTGGTATTTTAGATATTGTACTCACTGATGTAGATTTTTGTTGTTGTTGTTGTTGTTGGGATGGTACTGGATATTTTGAAACACTTTTTGATGTAGATGTGTTTTCTTCAGATTCAGTTTTAGATGATTCTTTGGATTGTTGTTGCTCTTTTTTAATCGTCAAATTTTTATTAAGACTATTATTACTACTGTTGCTGCTAATATTACTACTACTACTAATAGACGGTAAAGTATTTGAAGATGATGATGATGATGAGGACACTAAAGGTTCTTCATTTACTTTTGAAATTGTTTCAACTTGACAATTTACTAATGGCACCTTTTCTTTTACTGAATAGCTCTGTGATTTATTATTGCCAGCGTGATCAGTAGTTACTCCTATTGTAGTATTTAAAGTTTTTCCAGTAATTTTATTATCATTATTTTCTTCTTTAACAATAGATTTATCATCTAGTGAGTAAGAAGAAAATGATGGTTCAGTTATTGATAGTTTAGAATCCAAAAGAGTACTACTTTTATCTGGTATTGATGTAATATTGTCACTCAATTTTTGTGATATTATTTCAATTTTGGAAGGAGTAATGGTAGAAATATGTTCATCTAATTTAAATTGAGATGATGATACACTTTTAAATTCTGGTTTTATTTTTATATCACTAGGAATGATATTACTATTACTACTCCTATTAACACTACTGTTTTCATGATTCAATAACAACTTGTCACTTTCAGTTTGAGGGATTTTTAAATTTTGAGCACTTTGTAAAGGTTCACTTACATGAATTTGGGACTCTAATTTTGTAGTGATAATAGTAGTAGTATCAACAGCACTTTTTTCTTCTTCTTTCTTTTCAAAATTACGTGTTGTTACTACAGAAGAAGAAGAAGGAAGTGATGACGATGATGATGGTAACATAGTAGTAGTATCAGAAGAAACTTGTTGTTTTACATTTTTTGTCACTTTACAACTACTGTCACCAGTTTCAACAACAATAGATGATGAGTCTTGTTGTGACAGAGAAAACTTTGATAGAGCACTAATATCAGAAGTAGTAGTTAAAGCAGAAGAAGAATTAAATGAAGAGGAAGGCACTTGAATTCCACTGCCCAGACTACTACTACCACCACGTTCCATTTCCTTTGTCTGTTGTAGTGGTTTTGATTCTTCACCAGTATTTGATAAATAAATATTGTCCTCTATACAAACAGAAGAAGAAGATGTTGATGATGATGTCGTGGTCATAATATTCATGTCACAATCACTCACTGATGATTCTATTGTTGACATGGATTTAATGGATCCACCACCACCACTTTCTGTATCCGAAGAACGATCGGAAACTGGTGAATTTTTCTGAAGATGAAGTTGTTGTAAATGATGATAATGTAAATTATGAGAATGAGATGAATGAGATAAAGATGTTGTTGAATTATTACTATCACAGAATTGATGATCATTTTCATTTTTTCTTGCTGGACTTTCTCCTTGATTTGGACTTTTCTCTGATAGAGCATCCATTGAATCAATTCCAGAGTCTTCACCACCACCACCATTTCCTCCTCCAGTTGTTGTTAATGGAATACTTCCTGTTAAATGTAAAATTGAAGAATCTTCTGATGTTTGTTTTAAATTTGATACTGTAGAAGAAGTAGAAGAAGAAAAAGAAGAAGTAGAGGAGGAAGGCAAGGTTGATAATGCTGTGATGAGACGTAAAGATGATGCATCTAAAGATGTAGTACCGATGGATGCTGCTGTTGTAGTAGTAGTATAAGTAAGAGATGATGACACAGAAGTAATAGGTGCTGCCATTGATGCAGAACTATTTATACTTGGTGATACTTTTTGTTTTTCTTGTAGATCATCAGATTCTAGCACCACTTTCTCATTCACATTACTGAAAGTTCTATTGATACTATCTTTATTTTTAATACCACCACCATCACTACTAATAGTGACTGGAGAGGATTTGTCCATTTGTTTCATAGTATTATCATTACTATTATTATCGTCGTCGACATCCATTTTGATTATTCTATTATCTAAACAATTAAATTGTTGTTCATTCAATTGCACTTTTGTTTCCAATTCAATATTTTGAGTTGGATTTACTACTATGGATCGTTGTTCTTTTGTAATATTGATTCCACTACTACTAGCACTACTACCACTACTATTACTTATAGAACTACCTTGAGCTGATTCTGACACCACAGATAATTTTTTATCATCAATATTTAATGGTAAATTTTGTAATTGTATTCCTCTCACATTGGTAGAAGAAGAAGAAGATGATGATGTTGGTATTGTGATGTTAGAATTTTTATACAGTTCTTCATTTCCTTCTTTTTGTTGACGATTATTAGTTGTAAACCCTGTTGTTGTTGTTGTTGTTATTTGTTCTGAAGAAAAAGAAGAAGAATTTGATACATTACTTGAAAGGATTTTAACATTTGTTAATACTTGTTCTTCTTTTTGTCCACCTTCTACATGATGATGTTTTAGTTGTTGCTGTTTCCCCGTTAACATTTGATTAAGTATTGAGGAGGAGGAGGAGGAGTTCATCGATTGCACAATATTTGTTGTAGATGATGATGATTCTGATATTGTTTTTCTATCCACAGTAGTATGTACAACTGGGGATGAGGATAAATTTGAATGATGTAATTCTGTGTTTTGTAATAATATAGTATTATTAACACCATCACTGTTATTACCACTTTTATTACTCATTACATCTGAAGATAAATGAGAACTTATTGCACTTTGTTGAGGAATAAACCCTGCCTTGTTAGTTGTCAAAATTGTATCATTAGTAGCAGTAGGCGTAATAATAGTAGATTTTATTAGAGTATTATCAGTACTACTAGTAGTAGTAGCAGTAGTTGTGACTTGATCTAAATTTGTTTTTACTAATGAAGATAAAGAAACAGGTTGATTCAATATTTGTTGTTCTTGCTGTTGAATTGATGACGAGGAGGAGGAGGAGGATGTTGTTTGTAATGGAAGAGAAAGTAGACCGGGTATTGGTTTATTTGTTGACGTAGGATTTATGGGACTTTTCGACAGTGGAATGGCTATGGATGTAATCTCGACTTGAGTTGATAGCACTGTAAATTTATTTATATATACATGTATAAAAAAAAACAAAAAACAATATGTTAATAACTCATCAATCTTTTATCGATATTCTACATTTTATAAACATTTTTTTAAAATATATTTAAAAAAAATATATAACAGTAAATAAATAATAATATTATTATCAAGAATAATAATTAATAATGCTATAATATAATATTATATTACCTGGATCAAGCTTTGGAATGTCAGATGCATGAAGGGTAGCAGAGTCAGATATTATTTGATTTAAATTCTGTTCATGAACAACAGTACTAGCAACAGAAGTAGAACTTTTCGGAGTATTATCTTTGTCTTGGCCACCAGAAAATAATAAGTGCGGAGATGAAACAGTAGTAGACGTAGTATTTGAATAACTAGTAGTAGTAGCAATAATTGTATCACTATCACTAGATGAAACTGTTATAACACCAGATTTGGAAATATTTGAAGATAGTAACACTCCTGAATTTTTTGGATCTTTTTCAGTATCACAGGAAGTAGTAGTATTAGTAGACGTAGTTAGTAAAGTATCTATTGTTGTTGTTGTTGGTGTTATTGATGATACTTCTTTACCATATGACGGATTTACTACTACTTTTGGTGTTTTTATTATTGTTTTATTGTCATTAGTTTCTTCTTGAACAACAACTTTTTGTTGTTGTTGTGATAAAAGTTTCATCAATTGTGAATGAGGAGGTTCTTGTAATGATGATGATGTGGCAGAATTATTTTTATTTAGTAATACACCACTACTATTAATACTATCGTTACAACTTATATCTCCTAGATTTTCAAATGTTGACTGTGAATATGTAAAAGGTTGTGAAGGCGATAATAATGATGATGAAGATGATGTTAGTTCAGATTTTCTCCGATGTTTCTTGGTTTTTATTGTAGTAATAGGTGTAGTATTCGAGATTGAATTTATATTTGTAGCAACCAAATTACTACTACTACTACCAGGATTTCCTGAGATGAGATCTGAGATTGAAGCAGATGATGATGATGAAGAAGGTGAAAAAGATAATTTATTTTCTCCATCCATCATCATATTTAACATTCCCTTATTTTGATGGTAATGACTACTACTGTTATTATCACTTTCTTCAGATTTTAACCGGGCTTTTAAAGGATCTTCATACTCTTCACCTACTACATTTGTTGTGGTTGTTGTTGTTGATGAAGGACGGGATTGAGGAAAGTTTTTTCCACTTGAAGTAGTTGATTTTTTACTTTCTTTGTCACTATTTCCACCACCACCACAATCACTACTACTACTACTCTTTAGTCTTATTTTTGTCCTTTTAATTGCTATCGAGCTAGATGATGTTGAAGAGGAGGAGGAGGATTTTATTGGATTAATATTACTAACAATTACTTTTTCAGAGGAAGATAAATTATTGCCACCAACACTACTAGTCGACGTAGAAGAAGAAGAAGAAGTAGAAGGGAAATTGTTAGCATCATCACGTCTTGGACTTACTACAACTGCAGCATTTTTACCTCGTAATGAAATATGTAAAGGAGGCACCCTTGGAGGTACAACATCTGTTGAAGATTGTTGTTGTTGTTGTGGTTGAGTAGATGATGATGATTGATTTGTAGCTATTGTTGGTAGTGTTGTAGTTGTAGTAGTAGTGTTTGATGTAAATGTAGTTGTAATTGGATTTCCTGATAATGATGGAATTCCTCCAATTGTTGTACTACTACTATTGCTAGCACTTATATTACTTGAAGAGACCTTCTCTGACTTTTTACCATAAGAAACATCCATTTTATATGAAGCAGTTGAGAGTTCACTTTTCTCTAATTTTAAACGTATCTTTTTTATTTTATTTTCCATCGTAGTAGGAGGAGTTTGAATGTTTGTATTGTTTACATGAATAGTTTCTTTGGTCAGAGAGGTTCCAGGCGTCACCGATGATATAACATTAGTATTATTACATGATGACGTTGAAGCAAAAGTAGTATTAGTAGAAGTTGCTATTGTAGACAAGGGAGAATTTAATCCAGATGATAGAGTTGTTGATATCATAGTAGGATGTATTTTAGAATTAAATTTTAAATTATCTAATTGTTGCTGTAATTGCATCTGTTGTTGTTGTTGTGTTTGAGTTTTAACCGGTTTTGGTGGTGGTAAACTTAATTTATCCCATCCCACTACTACTGTTGGATTGTCTTTTCCTTTATTTGATGTTGACTTTATATGTAGCTGTTGTTGAAAATGTGGATAGGGAGAGCCTTTAAATTTTAGTCCAGAAGTACCAACAACAACACGTCCTCTACCTTTTCCTCCTCCTTTACCTGTCAATTGATTATTATCATCACCATCATCACCATCACCTTCACTATCCGAACTACTTTCACTAGGCATTGGTTCTAGATGACCAGTTAAAGGATTAATTAAAAATTGCCTTGGTTTACCAGAAGATGTAAGTTGAGCTGGTAATGGAAGTTGTGGTGGTGGGAGTGTAGACTCTTTATTATCTTTTGTCATTAATGATGAATGATGGTGATGATGATGATGATGATGTGACGTCTTGAGGACGGTTTGTTTAGAATGGTGTTGCTGTTGTTGACTAGATGGATTTAATTTGGCATCACTCTGAACTAAACTTGGTTTACTAAAATTAACATTCGTACTGTTATTATTATTATTATTATTAAGCACAACAACAAGATTCGAAGGATTTGTCGGCGGGATAAACGTATTATTATTATTACTATTCAAAGAAGAAGTTGAAGACGAAATATTATCATTATTGTTATTAATAATAGAAGAACTATTAATATTTTGACTGCTAAAATTATTATTAGTATTATTATTGACCACGGCTGTCACTAGCACAGGTTGAGAAACCACATTCAAACTGTTCACAATATTATTATTATTATTATTGTTTTTATTATTATGAACTGGCGCACTTAATGATGATTGGGTATTTATTGTAGTAGAAGGAATATGGTTTTGTTGTTGTTGTATTTGGTTCACATTCACTTTTATATTTGTAGCAGTAACAACAGAAGAAGTAGACGACGAAGTTTGCACTGATGATAGTGTCCCACTTGTCACATATAAAGGTAAATTGGTTGAAATTTGATTATTATTATTGTTATTAGTAGTAGTAGCAGAATGTATTAAATTGTTGTTGTTGTTGTTGTAATTACTACTACCACTACTACTACTAATCACCGTACTGAAGGAACTGCTATTATTAATATTATTATTACTATTGTTGTTTGGGTTTGTACTATTATTAATATTAGTACCAACAGTAGGAATCAATGTCGTCGTCGTCGTATTATTATTATTATTGTTGTTGTTGTTAACACTGCTATTATTATTATTATTACCAGTTTCACTTCTTTGTATAGTATGAGCTGCATGAGTCATACTTGCAAAAGGGAAAGGTCCACCTAATACAGTTCGATTATTTTTAGGTGGGAATGGTATGGATTCACCACCAGGAGCAACAACATTTGGACTCCGAAATGCAGATGAACTAGTTGATGAAAGTGTATCTAATGATACCATAATTCCACTAGGTCCACTAGATAATGTTGTTGATGCTGATGATGATGCTCCTAATACTCCACCCCCTCCAGCACTCGTTGTTGCTGATAAGTTGTTGTTTAATATGGTTCCTGATGAAGTAAATAAAGATAATGAACCACCAACACCACCAGAAGTGATGGAATTTGATGGATTGGAACATATTGTAGAGGAGGATGATGAAGAGGTGGAGGATGATAACGACGACGATGTCGAACATAATGATGAATTCGACGATGTAGAAGGGGAAGATCCAGAATTATCATTAGTCTGGCGTAAAATTACTTCTTGCGGCTCGTTGTTGTAGCGACCAGCGAGAGTCAACGAGATCACCTATATAATAATAAAGATAAAATAGAATAAAAACAATAATAATTATTATTTATTATTATTAAGTATTTAATATAAAACTAATAAAATACAAATAAAATTCCTTTATTTTTTTTTTTTGTTTTTTTTTAAATCTAATAAATCATTATCTTTTTCTTTCTTTTTTTTTTTCATTACAATAATTCAATTTCAAATGCTTTTATCATTGTTTATTTATTTATTTATTTTTGATTTAAAGTATGAACAGCGTATTATTTTTTTTATCAATCTACAAAAAATAAAATATCCAATAAAAATAAAATAAAATAAAGACCTGGTCGCCTTCGACTTGAACAGAGAGTATCCCTAATTGACGAAGGACATTTGAGCCTTGTTGGGCTAATAGCCTCAATCTTTGGGCTGCCTCCTTTGGAATACTGATGGTCACACGCACCGAATTCCATGGCTCAATTTTGCGGACTTGAAAGGGTTGTTTTTTCTCTACAATAATCACATAAACAAGAATGATAATAATACAGTTATTATTGTATTCATAATATAATGTAATATAAAATATAATATTTATATACTAAAAGTATTATAACATGGCAGATTTATGTAAACAAAATATTATTTTATTTTATTTTTTTGTCAATAATTATTATTATTATTGTAATTGTAATAATTTTATCTTACTGCTGGTATATAAGATGGATTTTAGTTTGCTGACTATTGACTGGAACCTATCGGAAAAATCTGGATCGTGAAGATTGCCTTCACATGTGAATGTTATGCGTGTTAGGTCCCTTTCATCTTCTGGGGCCATTTCTGTTCAAATAAAATTTAAATATAAATAATAAATAAATGATTTTTGTTACAATATTATTATCATTTGCTAATATATTATACATATTATACACATCATGGTGCTTTTTTTTCAAGCTAATTTTATAAAGTACAACAGATAAAGAGAATATTATGTACATGTAGAGTCAAAATATCACTATAATATTATGTAAAATATAATATTAAATTCTTCTTTCGAATTCTTCTTTTTTTTAACAAATACTATTATTGAAAAAAGTCAAACAACGTCGTCCTGAATACCTATACATATACGTAAAATTATAAAATAATATGTATTATTACCTAATTTTAGAGAAAGTATACAAAAAGTTTACATAATAATAATAATGATAGTATTATACGATTGTACTACTACTACTACTACAAATTACAAAACATTTTATTATAAAAAAAGAAGATAATTTTTTACGTAGTATAAATAATGTGTATATATGTATATATACCATGTTTTTCAAAATTAATAAAAAAAAAAAGGAAAAAAAAAATAGACACACACAATACAAAACAGAATAACAAACTGTTTAAACAAACTAATGATACTGGTTGTAGTAAACTATACTTTGAATTTAGAGAAGCATCATTTATCACAATATTATTATTATGTTACATTATAACAATAACAATATTTTGAAATAAAAGTATAGTCTAATGAATGTAAAATACATAATGTTGTTGATTATTTTTTAGCATTATTATTATTGTAAACTTTCTTTTGTATTTTATTTTTTTTAAAAAAGGAAAAGGAAACAAAAGACAAAATAAAATTGAAAAATTAATTTTCCAATTTAGAGAATTCAAAAAAATAAAAACAAAACTAGAAACTTTTCCAATATTATTATTGTTGTTATTATTATTAATTCTCCCTATATATATTTATACGAATATAATATTAATAGTAGACCTTCTTCTTGTTTTTTTATAATAATAATCTTGTATACATACACACACATTTATAAAAACACAATTAAATATGTATCGTACATATTAAAGAAACTAAACACACCTCGTAAACCCACATTTAGATGATTTTGACAGGATATTTTTTAATTGTTGATAAAATTTTGATTTGATGGAAAATTTGTTGAAATGAATTTTTAACTGACTTAACACATAAGGATAATTTTTTTGGTGCATTTAGTATGCACTTTAATATGTTCTCACGGAATACGCTGCCATTTTCTCGCGATACATGCGCATGCGTATATTCAACCTTTTCTCAAAAAGGAGCAAAAAAAGCTATATGAAACATAGTACATGCATAGTATACACAACAGCTATATAGCCCCTCCATATATCATGCATACTATGTGAGTAAAAACACAAGCTATACAGGGCTAGTTTGGTCACAAATTTTTTTTGGATGAGCCCAAAAACCATACAGGGATGATTACTATCCCAAAAATACAAATAAAATCGCCCATTCAAAAAAAAAAATCCATCCATATATGGGAGGGGATCAAAGTTCCCATTTTTAATGAATTACGGAGTCACATTTACAAGGCTGGAGCAAACACCTGATTTTTGATTAGATAAAATTTGACAATATCCACACAACTCCCCTAGAAGTCCTCCAGGGGTACTGTGCTTGTTTTACCGAATTTCGAAAAAAATGGCTTCCAGACGCCATCAAAGTTTACATATTTTGGGAACTCTGAAAATTATCTACAAAACATCACTGTACAGCCATTTTCCAACGGATTTTGACGACCTCGGGCTCTTTCACTTACTTGTGACCTAAACTAAACAGAAATTTCTCAAATTATTCCATTTTGAAAAATTGTGACCTCTCTAGAGGTCATTTTATATAAGGATACTTCAATGTCCCGAAATTGAGAAAACTGAGAAATCACTTTTTATTCTAAACCTAGAGAAAGTGATGGAGCCCAAGATCGTCCAAATCCGTTGAAAAATGGCGTCACAGTGACGTTTTGTAGAAAATTTTCAGTATTCCCAAAAT
>JABASP010002784.1:0-17765 GCA_019776565.1 Sminthurinus signatus | reverse complement strand
ATTGAGTAATTAAGCTGAATATTTTACAAGCCCAATTACTAATCAGCAATCCTAAATACGGCTATTTGATGCCCCATTTTCTGCCTTACTCCAGATTACAGATATTAGCTAAGAGCTAAGCGTTTGAGACAACTACGTGGATAATTGTTATGATGGACGATGGTTGAAGTCATCAATTATCTTCTCCTTTGGTTTGGCTAGTGGCTAGCCACTGCCTCTAGTGTAAAATACTAAATATATTTTCTAGGGCTCATTTCTCAAGTTTAATTTACAGGATCTGAATTCAGAAATGGATATTGTTTGTACATGTTTCAATGTTTAAGCCGAAACAAAAAAAAGTTTAAAATAGGTATCCAAAAAAACAAGGAATGAGTAATAATTTTACTAGCAACAAGCAAAAAAAAAATATGGCTACCAGTTTTGGAATTCTACTTGTGATTTATTCAATAACATTTTCTAACATGGGCATTTCCCGAGTTCCTTTGGTATTCGCGTTGGCTGACAGTGACGTTGATTATTATCCGGATTTATCATTAAAATCACATCCACTGCATAAAAATCTATGGCAAGAAATAATTCAAGTTTGGAACTCAAATATAATATTTGCTGGTGATTCTGAATTAAAGTCAAAATTTAATTTCCAGTGTCAGCGAAAAGTTTATTCTTCGAGTCTAGAAAATTTGAACCGTTTATTAAACTATGATGAAAATGGAGGATTTAGTCATTTTCCTAGAATTGAAACTACTGATAATTTTTGTGAAGGAGCTACCGTTCAAATTTCAACTAGAGCAAATCTGACCGAGTTGAGACAGAAAAAATTTAAAGCTTCTGTGCTTCACTTTTCTCTGTATTGTGTCAATGCATTGATTTTCCTGGATAAAGAAAAGTGGCGAAAAGGAGCTGGACCAGAAACAAAAGCTAAGAGTGGTGCTCAAGTGGATTCAACTTACACAATTAAAATAGTTCAAAGTTTGTGGAATTCATTTTTCGAATCCGGATCTCCGAGGTTCACTCATCACATTTTCATAGGCAAAAGAAGAACCCTCAACACTTTATTCGAGGAGAAAAATAAACTCAAAATCAATGCAAAGTCAAATATCAATCACAAAGACGTGGAAGTTTTATCAGCGGGAAATTCAAATAGTCTGAAGCTTTTGAATTTTGTCAAGGATTTAAAATACAAAACAGGAATTGTCATCGATGCCTTTGACTTTCAATTTGATGAAGATGGAAATAGAAATAAAAATAGTGCATTAATTTTGAATCCAGATTTCACTCAAGCATTTCCGCATCAGGATCTTTCCACAGGGAACAATTTCAAATGGGAAAAATTCACAGTTTTGAAATTTGGGACGAGAAATGTGAGGAACAAACATAATTTAAGAGTCGACAGCTTCCCTGTTCCGACCCAAATTATTCGAGATGAAAAGGGGCAACCTTACGCTGGTAAAATTTTCAAAGCAACACTAAAAGACTTATTCTGTGCAAAATTTAGGATTAATTTACTAGCAACAATAATAATAAGTATTATCATTATTAATATATTTTTCCTTTCTAATTTTATCATTTATCAGGCGTAACATTCAAAACTATGGAAGCTTTGAGTCTCCATTATAATTTGACATACACTTGGACTTTCAACCATTTTCGGAATCTGGGACGAGATCCTAAAAACCCTCAAAAATGGGCTGGTTACATCGGGGCTCTTGAACAGGACCTTATTGACATGGCACTCGTCATGTCAAATACTGAAGAGCGCCACCCGTACGCAACATTTACAACAAATTTCGTTTTCTTTGACCTCAAATTCTACACGGCGCTGCCCGAAGTCCGGGTGAAATGGCAAGCGATCGTCTACCCTTTTGAGCCCAGTGTTTGGCTCCTCATTCTCTTGTCCGTCGCTGCCACAGCCCCAATTTTCTATGCCCAACAAAAATTATTTAGACTTGACAAGTCACAACCAAAATCATGTTCAACTTCAGAATCGGATTCTCCATTTTTCACGGCCCTGATCCTGCCATTTTGTGCCCTTCTCATGGAATCCTTTCCCGCCCCAAAAAACACACGAATGCGCCCACTTCTCGGCCTCTTCCTCTTTTATTCCATCATCATCGGAGTTTTCTACAACTCGAACCTCATTTCATTCCTCACTTTTCCAGAGGAGGAAAAATACCCAAGGACTTTCAGTGATCTCGCTCAAATGCCCCAATTTCACAGCACTCTTCACTATCTCCAGGGCTCGCCCTGTGATGTCTTCTTCAATCGGACGACGAGTCCAACTTTTGTCGAGATAAAAAAGAGGTTGAAAAGAGACAGATCTGGAGCTAATTGTGTCGTTTCCTCTGCTCTTGAGAAAAAACCCTATCCAAGTGTTTGCTTCGGCTGGGATGTTGTGCTAGAAGTTTATGTGGCTAAAAATCTCACGCTGCTTGGAGATTTTGCCGTGCTGAGGAAATCTACAGAGAAAATCATGACGTTGCCCCTGGGCGCTGTCCTGAAGAAGGAGTCAAAGTATTTTGACGCCCTGAATTCAAACTTTGGGGCTCTGAGAGACACGGGACATTATTTGAAGTGGGTCAGTGATATTGTGCACATACAAACGGCAATGGGGAGACAATGGATTAAAATGGGCTCTTCAGAAAACTCGAGGAAGGTGCTGAAACTATCAGAATTTGCTACAGAGTCAACTATCAAAGCACTCAACATGGAAAATGTTTTTGTTGGATTTATGTGCATGATCTTTGGAGCTGTGATTGCAACAGTTGGATTTTTGTTGGAAGTGGTTGTGAAAAATTTAACCACCTTTTTAATTTCAATCGGTATCAATATTTAATTTGTTGTAAAATGCATAAAAGACAAAATAATGAGTAAAACCCCAAAAGAGTGAAAACGAAGGCGCGATTCAAAACAGAAAAAAATTGTTAAGTGTATCATATTTTATTCCAGTTTCATCCACGTTGCCAAACGAAGTGGTCAGCAAGTTTCGTTTAAATAAACGGCGTTGAAATTTATCAACGTGAAATTCAACCTCAAACCTCAAAACACGAACAATTCTGGTATTTTATTTCCATTTTTTCACATCATTTGCACAGAATATTAATAGAAAATTGGTTCTTCATTTTTTGTGGAAAATCTTTCTTTTGATTTTGTCAAAGTAAAATAGCAACCACCACTTAATTTTCCACAGCATACGACAAATCTCAACGTAGTTAAAAATGATAAGTTCCACCGAAATGGACACTAGAGGCGCTGTGACGCTTAGCAGAAAGATGAAGAACACAAGTTCTATGTCACTGCCTTTGAAAGAGAGTTGTTTGTAATCTGCTCTGGTTTCCGTGTCGTAGAAATCTGGATCAAGTTTACGGAAAATGTTCCTCTTTTTTTCCCAACCCTCCCAAAACTCGTAAATTCCACTTTGAATAATCGCCTCGACTTTCCTTGCAGTCGAGCCCTTGTCATGTTTGTAAAATATGTCATTTACTTCGTAGCCCTTCATTTTCCTGAATGAGGTGTCCGCCTCTTGTTCATTTGGTTTGTGACTGTGGGCAAATTTTAGAGAGGGGTTTTGGTCCATCTTTTTCTTGTACACTTGCCAAAAATAAGCCCAATCACTGGATGGGAAAATCAGGGCGCTTTTCTTTTTCAAAAGGTCACTGTCAATTAAATTTGAAATTTCATTGGGATCCACTCCTTTTGTCCGACGGTTCAAGTTTTCTACTAGTTCCACAAATTGGCTACATATTTCAATTGTTTCACATCCAGACTCGTGAAATGGACGCTGATCAAAGTAACATTTGTTCAAACACTGGGCTCTTAGTAAAATTACATTTTGTCCAAAGGGGCAAAAGAGGACACTGTCCCACGATGACTGCATTTGAAATGAGACTGGCAAATCCTGTTCCCGACCTGGCTTAAAAGCAACTGCAGTGTAGTAGATGAAAAATCCAGATTCAGAATTAGATTCAGACTGTAATTCAGTGGGCCAAAGTTGACTAAGATTTTTCCACTGGGTTTCATACGGATATTTGATCAAGTACTCGGACTTAATAATTCCTTTATAAGCATTTGATATGACGACACAAAAAATGAGCCAAAGACCCCAAATTTTCATCCATTTTTTCTTGAGCAACTTGTTTTCACTTTCAAAAGGGAGGTCATTACTCGGCTGATCGATGAAAATCCGGAGGAGCCAAAAAAACAAACCCGCACAAAGGCCTGGATCAAATGTAGCTTTTAAAAGATGGTAGATATCTTTGTCCCTGATTTCCTCAAAATAAATGTAAACCCCGCGAAGAATTAAAAGAAAAATGGCGGAGAATAAAACAAAGACAAAAAGGCCGGTCCAGAGAGGCCACTGAAAAGGTGCCGTATAAATTTCCAGCCCATTTTTGACCTTGTAAACTTGATCACTTGTGATAAAGTCAAAGGACTCAACTCCAGTGTAAATCAAATGGCTCAGGTGCAAACTGCTGTAACTGCGCCCTCTAACATGTGGACTTAAAATCTGTATTGGGTGCAGGTGTTTTCTCCCAACTTCTTTTATTCTGGATGACGGATCCGATTTAGTGATGTTCCAAAATTGAACAATTTGGTAAACGGACAGCTGATGAGCGGACCAACTCGGATCAACCATAAACCACCTATGAAATTTCGGGTAAGCCAAATTATGGTACACGATTTTTTGCATTTTGATTTTTCTTGGAAAAATTTGGGCCTTTTTCAATATTTTGAAAATTTCAGATGCACAAAATTCAGATGACGATGATGATGCCGATTTCGATTTTTTTGATGATGATCGATGACAGCGGAATGGTAAAACGAGCGTAGGTTCCAAATTATTATGAGGACAAAGATACCACCCATTTGCTGCAACACTATGACTACTTCCTTTGGGCACTTTCACCGCCATTAAAAAGATGGGCACATTATTCGTATAATAGGACTCTTTCTCCCTAAACTCCCACAATGTGGCGTTGGTCTCAACTTCCACTGGGCTGTTGGAATAGTCTCGCTTGAAAATGAACAAGTAGCCCGGCAACGTTTGAAGAAGGGGACAAATTTTATCTTTTGTAGTGGAGCAGCGAACAAAAGTGAAGGACTGCTGAAACATGAGATATGACTCCATTTGCTCTCTTACCTGCTTATAATGAGCTATTCTCTTCATACTTTTACCCTTGTACTTTTTAGGCGGGAAGATTATGCGGGCGAATTTAAATTCGGATTTAGAGTTTGCACCGGCACTGTATTTTAATCCCAGAATTAAATTCATGGTTTCGGAGCGAACGCGGTTGTCCACTGCGGAGACGCTGAATATTTTTGAAAGGTTTCGTGGATCACTGAAGAACTGAATGTCATCGATGACCATGGGAATTTTAACCCGAGAGAGACGAAATACACCGTTCTCGTCCGCCTCCTGTTTTTGTAGGTGGATGAACGACAAGGGCAGTTTTGAGACTAGGGGAGAAATGTCAACTTCCATCTTCAGTAACCTCTCGCTTATTTTCAGGGTCAAATGACTGTGACTTTGGCAGTGACGATGCAAAAGGGGCAAAATGTGAACCAAAAATTGGAAATGATACAAAAATGACATTTTAATTATTTTTCAAATGCCAAGTTTCTTTTATTTTCAAATTGTTTCGAGTTTAGATTTTAGATTTGATAGCAAAAATAAGTACAAATAAAGAACAATTGTTTTTCTCTTTTCCATTTGTATCTGTCAATATTCACCCTGCAGACAAAATCAAACGAGAGTAAGTTTTACATGTATTATAGTGTTCAAAAGTAAAGAGAAGAAATGTTGTCTATTTATTTTGAATTTTGCATGTAGTGACTCGCCGTTCAAAGTTTACCCAAAAAATGCAAACAGACTATTTTGACATGGAAAAGTCTGGAGGAACGAACATGAAAGTTCATGCACAAAATACACAATTGATAAATTCATATATGCACAAAAATACTAGTTTCCTATGAAGCACTGTTCAAAGCAAAATATATATTCAAAATGGCGTCGAAAATAACTGCAGGTTATTCTTTAAATTCCTGATACAATTGACAATCTGTGTTGCTTCTTATGACTGATCAGTGATCAGTCTCTTAATGGAAGCGCACCTTTACTGTGTGAATGAAGAAGCTCATTAGATGACAACTTGTCAAACCACTAATGGTTAAATTACATGGAAGCCATAGTTAAAACATTATAAGAATACCAAAAGCGCCCAAAACTAAACGGTAACCCAACTTCTCCAGACCTTTCCATTTCCCTAAAACTTAATATTATCTCCAAAAATTTTCATGCTGAAATTATACCTCGAATAATCCGAATCTTCATCACTTTAGCTAGAAATTCCATTTTCATCCCGGATCCACGACGTCAAAGACCCGGCATCACAGGACAGGTCCAGTTTCTACTGCGCATTGTGTACTGGGCTCTGGTATCTACTGCGCATGTGTACTGGGCTCTGGTATCTACTGCGCATGTGTACTGGGCTCTGGTATCTACTGCGCATGTGTACTGGGCTCTGGTATCTACTGCGCAGATTTTTGTAGTCAACTTGAATATACTCAAACTGCATCACAACTACTACAAAATTAAATATAAATACAAAAACACAAGACCTTTCAATTAATCTATAAATTAAATCACAAAATTATTAATTAATTATTAAATTGCACTTTGTAAAATGCAAAATCCACAAAATATATTGAAAACCACGTGACTTTTGAATTTTGAATTGGTGCCAAAGTCACAAGTTGATCTTGATCGCAATTTAAATTGAGAGATTCCTTGGGGAAATAAATATTGAGATTTTAATTAACTTTAATCTACATAGTTTGTCAGTTTTAATTGTGTTAAAATCTGTTGAATAGTGAATGGTCTGAAAATAATGGAAAAAGCCAAAGCATCCATATTCACAAATAAGGTAAGTGTTATTCATTTTGGCCTTTTCTTTTACTTGTGCATAAAATATCACACAACATAATCTTCAACTTTTTACTACAAAGTTTTAATTATATCTTTCTAATTGTTTTAATTCATTGTATTTTATAGATGGATCAAATGAACCGTGAAAAAGTTCTAAAAAATCTTGATTACCAGTTGAAAAGGGCAATTGAACAGGGAAATTCGTACGAAAACAAGATAAAAGATAAAGATGAAAGAATTCATAAATTACAAAGTGGTATTCTGAAAAGAGACACAAATCTCGAATTGTGTCTGAATAATGAAAATGAAGTTTACTTGACATCAACAACAGAAGGACATCGGAATTTTGACATCCGGAATAAACAACAGATTCCATATTGGGTAATAAAAACAATTTTACATATTACAATAATTTCATAAAATGTCAGTTTTAAAACGCTACTTAATAATAATAATTTCTGTTATTTTGGTTCAAGTCTCTTTGTATTGTGTCATTTGTCATTTATAATTATTATTACTTAATAGATCAAGACTGAACAGCTGAGTCCTTTGTAAGTGTAGATATAAATTTTAATAATAATTACCATGATGCTCATTTTATTGTATAAGAATTTAGTTATTGACAATTCATGTTCAACGCAGCTTAATTTATTTTTGTTTTGTTTTTAAATACAGGATTCACGAGAACTCTGAAGAAGAAGATGAGGATATAAAAGCAGCTAATATAGAAGATGATGATTGTGCTCTTGTTGATGTTGTCCCTCTGATTCAACATCCTGTTAAAAACTTGATACAAGATAACCAACAAAATAATGCAAATGAAGATGATTCAGCATTTTGGGATAGTTATATGGTGATGAGAACATATGTGTCATTATTTGAAAGAAATACCAGCTCGGACATTTTGCACTTATTGATATATTTGAGTAGTTGAGGTCAAGGACTAACTACCCTGAGAATTTCAAGTCTCTAGCAAATCGGGAAGTATTTTAAAATAATTAATTAAGTTTAAATTTCTAGTGTAAACTTCTAACGCTCTCTCTGTCTAATCCTTAGATGGCCGAGCTGGTATTTCTTTCTAAGGCTGACACATATTTGTTCTGTTCCAAGTAAATCATTATTAAGTTGAGAACAACATCATAAGAAGGTATTTAACTACTTTTTGTTTATTTACAAATTATTAGGAAAGCACCAATGATTCAAGTTGTTTTACTTCATCGTCAAAGTCAAAAGCAACAAGCGAGTATTTTTCAGAATTACCAAGTTCAAGTGGTGTTAATAAAAGAAGTGCTTCTCCATCTCCAATTCCAATTGAAAGAAGTCAACAGGAATATTTTAACAAAAAGAAATTTAGATTTAACATTCAAGAAGAAGAAACAGGAAATAGTTCTTTTTCAACTTCGGGATGTTCAAGGACTTCGTCAATTAATTCTCCTCCTCATCAAACATTTTCACTTCCGGTTTCACCCCAACCTAGTGAAAATGTACTCGACATTCCAGAGGTAAAACTTAATTACATTTCTAAATACCACAAAGACTGTAATACTTATTAATTAATAATAACTATCATTACTATAACTATACTCATTATTTTTTTATAACCTGTAGGTTATTTTTATATCAAAAATTTATTTCTGTCTTTTAGATTTTTCGTCATAACTTTGCAACTTGTGATTTTGAATGTCCAATTGGTTTAGAATTTTGGTTTGACTCCGAAAATTCTCATTCTACAAAATTCTTTCTAAAACTTCATGACGACAGCGGAATTTGGAGGCGAGAAAGGAAATTCATCCTCATTGAACAAATAGGCCTTTATTATCCAAAAACTCACCATCTCTACTTTAATGAAGTCCTGGAGAAATTAAACGAGACACCGGATAAGAGAATTTGGCTGGATTTACGTGATTTTGATATGTTTTCTTCCTTTGGTCAAAAAATACTTGGAAATTCCATTGAAAAATCCATCACTCATTTTTCCTTTGGAACTTTTCTCTATTCAAAAGACGTGCTCAAGTCTCATCTTCTCCTAGATTTTATATTTGGTCATCTTCCTTCTCTGGAGTATTTGAGTTTGAACAATGGAATGATTTATCCATTTGAAGTAGCAGCAGAAAAAGGAGAAACTCGAGTCATGAACAAATTACCAAAGCTCAAAACACTTCGACTCATCTTTTCAAAGTCCAAATTTCCCATGTCAATTCTCACCACAATTTTGAAATCCAGTCCCAATCTTGAATGTGTGTACGGAATTCCTCTTTCCTCACTTCGAGAGTTGAGTGATGGAAATCTTTTGAAGGATAAAATCAAAATCTGTTCCGTTCACATTCAAAGAACAGATTACAGAGGAAGTGAAAACAAAGCTTTGGGTTTCCTGAAAGATTTAGAATTTTTATCCAGCTCTAAAATTAAAAGGAATAGTCTGGAGGAATTCGAAGCTCCATTACTTCTTCTCCAGAGTACAACTTTGATTTCATTCCGATGCATCAAAGCAATATCAACAGTTGTGGAGCGGCATGAAAATTCAATGAGGAAATTGAAATTGGAACCTTTTCACAACAGCAACGAAATGTTGAAACTTTTCCGGATGAAGAATTTGACAACTCTTCAGTTTGATGTGAATCGTAGAGGAAACAGCCTACAAACTTCATTTTTTCCCAAAGGATTTGATATGAATGAAACTTTTCCTGCTCTGAATTCAGTCGAGATTTTATTGGATTTGTCAAATTCCAATTTCCGATGTAATTCCAAAGAAACACCACTTGATTTATTTGAAAAACTGTTTTCTCCGGACATTTTCAAGACTGGTGCGTGTTTAAACAGAGTCACGAGTTTGAAATTACATGGATTTTCCAAAGTTTTCAAAGTATGCCGAGACTTGCTCATTTATTTCCCAATATTCAACTCCTTCGTTTGTATTGTAATCTCATTGACGCTGCGACACTTTTGCCTCACTTTTACTCACTTTGGCCCGGCCTGGAACAACTTCATTTGGAAATTAATGTGGATACTCGATTTGGCAATTTCGATGCTGTTCTCTCTGGAGTTGATAAAAAAAATTGTGAAATGATTCGATTGGAAAATCCGAATTCGGTTTCAGATTTGCATCGGAAAATCGATGAAGAAGAATTTCAGAAATATTGCAAAAAACATCAAAGTCAATCATCAATCCGCTCACTAAAAAGTAATATGAAACAAAAAATACAATATAACTTTTTCAATAATATTCATTTTATTTTATACTCTTAAAACTACTTTTACTTTAGGTTTAAATAAGTCACACTTAATAAGTACAACAAATATGTATTTTTTTTGTAGATTTGCGGATGTTGAACTTTGTTCTTCGTCCAGAGCCGGAATTGGCCAACGTTCGTTTGCCAATTTTTACCTGGGTCGGAGCGATGGCTCTCTTTGGAGTGGGAACAGGAGACAAGAAACTTCAAGTTCATTTATCGTTTGATGAAACAACAACAACCAATGATAGAGAAAGTGAGGAATTTTATTCTATTATTATTAATCAATTTAGAAGAAAGATGGAATTATGAAGAAAATTGTCTACAATATTATGTAGCTAAAAAAACGGAATAAAGTAATAATAATAATAATAACAATAAAAGTTTCGGTATTGTTTATTTGAAAACATTTTCTCTTGCTCTTTGATTTTTGATAGAAATAATTTCAACTCATTCTTCAGTTTTCTCCCTTCCTTTTGTTACACTCGATCGATGACGGATAAACTCGGACGAAAATGACTTTACAAATAAAATCAAGATTAAAGTTTGACCGGAAAATGCATGTAAGGAATTAAGATAAGATAAGGAACAATAAAATATGCAAGCTATCAAGTTAGAAAATACCATAATATAATTTTCTTATTTAATGGATCTTTGATTTAGTAATAAATTATTACTAATAATAATAATTATTATTGTATTAGTAAATTATATTTTATAATTTATAAGTTCCATGAAATGAATAAAATTTACAATGTTACGTTTTCTTTCAATGTAAAAAGTAAAAAAGTGTATAATTTACATTTTATACCATATTTCAATAAAAAGTAATGTAACAATTTTTGTTTGGATTTTTAATTTTTAATACTGTCTGCTTTCAGCTTTCAGAGTTCAGAGTATTCATCAACGTTAATTTTTATTACCGTGTTCATTACATGGTAGATTTATTTCAATTCATAATTCATATTATAATCAAATATCAAATATTAAAAGGAGCAGAGATATATAATTTCATTCTTCAGTCATATGCCGTTTAAAAGTGGGAATTGGAAAATGTAGGAAAAGGAAATGAACAGACTAAGGAAAAGTGTCATGTACAACCAAATTCGACTGAATCCATTCTGCCCTCTGCTACTCTCAAGTTTCTGTTTGAGTTGCTGTTGAACATTAAAATCCAGGGACAAATGTCGGGATGGTTCTTCACTTGAGTAGGAATCCGATGAAAAATTCTCCGTATTCTCTGTAGTATTTTCCTCCATCTCGTCTAAACTGGAGTCACTGTTTCTCAATCCATGTCGTTCCTCTGGGGCATTTAGAGCTCGTACTCTTCCGATGAATTTAACCTCAATTGACTCACCCATAAAATCTACTTCCTGTCATCAATCATCATTTAGATTTTTTACTCTAATAATTAATAATCATTAATAATAATTAAAAATTTTATACTATTTTTTCATGATTTACCTTCCAAAATAATTTTTGTCCAAAGGGAGTTTCTACACTGTGATTGTGAGTGACATTGTCCACTTTTGCTGCTTCCACTTTCAGTTGATTCGCTTCCCTTTTTAAATAAGTCAAAGGTCGAGCAGAGATGATAGAAAGCACCATTTTTTCATTTCCATTTATTTTACCAAACGGTGGAATTATTTGATAGCGACCAGGAACGTTCGACGACACCTTAAAATGTGTGTTATTTTATAGCTAATAGCTATTTTATATTTTTATAATTCATAACGAAGAGTTTTTCTTATGCAACAAATAATAATAATAATAATAATGATTTATTTCATACCCTGAAGCAAATTGTGGCTGGAGAAATATTAAATATTTCTAAAGCTCCCTCGAGATGAAACCCGGAACTACACATTACAACATTCTCCGCCGTGGATATCAATTTCTCGTTATGAATTTTTTGGAGTCTCGGCTGTCAATAAAAAAAAATAATAATTATTATTAAACATATTTTACGTTTTAAATTTTTGTCAAGGATTTTTTGAATAATGATTTACCTCGTTTTCGATTCTGGAGGGTTTTGTACTGGAAATTTTTCCACTCGGCCTTTTTTCGACAGCCGGAGTCCAACATTCTCCACAACGAGCCGAGAGGGAGCTGTACGAGATTTTTGATGTGGTTAAAGGGGAATTTTCAGTGGAATTTTCCATTATTTTTCCTAGAGAGTTTTCGATTAGTGTTTTACTAGCGTTTAAATTCACAAGGGAAGTTTTTGCTTCTCCGGAATTTGTTAAAACTTCTCCAGGTTGAAAATCAATGGACATTGAACTTTTTAAACTTTTGATGGATTGCGAAGAAATGATGACATTTGGTTCCAATTGAGACTGTTCCAGTTGGGATTTTGAAAGGGTTTTGAAATTCCTCGAGCTTTTTTTCACATCCAGTTTTTGAGAGCTTTTTGTCGAAATATTTTCAACTGATGATTTTTTATCAGAAATGTTTAAACTCGATGTTTTAGAAGGCTTTGAAATAATTTGTGCGTCTTCTTCACCATTGATTTCCACGGTCAAGGATTTTTCCGACATTTTGGGAAGAGGATCGGAATTTCGCATGTGATTTTCAGGGTTGCTCATCTTTGAATTTGAAAAAGTTTCTTCACTGGATTTTCCAATGGAATTTTCATTGCTCTCTTTAATCAAGGTTTTTGACAAAGAAATTGAATTCAAATCATCATTTTGATTTTGACATTGAATTTGACTCTCGCAAATTTTTGATATGTGATCCAAAGGTAATTGAACTGCTTCCAGTTGCTCAAGGGCAAGAGTCAAGGATATCTCTGCCTCTTTTTTAAGAGTAGCCAAATCTGTATTACTTTCACAATAATTATTATTATTTGGATTTTCATTTTCAGAAATGAAATTCGTTTTGCTTGATTTGATAATCCTCGTTCGGCTTCTTTGACTTTGAAGTGAATTTGAAGTTTGAAGCTCATCCTTTGAAATTTCACTCTCTTGAGGAATTTCTCCAGACTCATTTATATTTTGTAATGACACTTTTATTGCGTTCAAATGGGACGCCAGTGAAACATCAGAAACTCGTATGCTCGAAAGCGTCATAGTTTTCTCACGCAGAAGAGAAGATTTTGCGGGAGGAACTTCAATTTCTTGTTCGTCAGGTTGCTTTGACTTTACTTCTAAAATTGTGTTTTTATTATTATTATTATTGTCTGTTGAATTGCTTTTTATCATGGGATTTTGTTCAGGAATTGTAATAGAGATGTGATCTTCCGCATCAAACTCGGATTCAGATGAGGAAAAAACTCCCTGTCTACTTGATTTTTTCCATAATTTTTCCACAACCTTTTCACAATCTTGTTCATCTTGAGTTTTGATAGAGTGTTTTGATTTTGAAGGGATCTTTTCTTTGTTTTGGTTAATTGTCAGTGAGCTCTGATTGATGTTGATTTTGACCGTAGTTGAGGATTTTTTAGTTGACGAGTTTTGAGCTTCAAAAGTTACATTAGATGATGATTCTTTTCTGGGCTCTTGATTCTCTTGACTCTCTTGATTCAGTTGGTTTGAATCCTCATCAAATTTAATCAGAGATTTTGAGGAGAGAAAAATTCGAGAATCATTCTTAAAAAATTGGATTGTTTGACTTGGAATTTCTAGAGTTTCTCCCATTTCTTTTTCATCATCATCATTTGAGCATAAAGTTTCAACAATTTCCTTAGTTTCTTCAGGCAGAGAATCCTCACAATTTTCAAGAGTCACCAAATCTGATTTTGGCTCCAGTTCCAGTTTTAGCTCGTCAGTTGTTTCTAGAATCAAAGAGGAGCTTTTCACTGGCACTGAACTTGATGACAGAGCTTTTTCTTCTGTATTTTTTTCCTCTGTAATTTTTTCTTCTGGAAGTTTTTCCTCTAAAATTTTTTCTTCTGGAATTTTTTCCTCTGAAAGTTTTTCTTCTGAAATTGTTTCCTCTAGAATTATTTCCTCTAGAATTTTTTCCTCTCGAATTGTTTCCTCTGGAATTTTTTCCTCTAGAATTTCCAGGATTTCCGCAGTCATTTCATGATCTTTATATCCATACTCACTTTCACTTACTCTGACGATTACACTTTGACTTCCATACTTTTCTCCAAGTATTTCAAAGCCAGTTGTCATTTCCTCATTTTTATCATCCTCATTATTTTCACTTTGAGTTAAAACTTCCGATGCACAAGAAAACGATTTTTGGCTCGTTAAATGGGAATTCTCAATGAATTCAAATAAATCATCGAGTAGTCCAGTGTCCTGAGCTGTTGATTTTACCATCGGCATCGGCATCGACATCGAGAAATTATTATTATTATTATTTGTAGAAGAATTATTATTTAAATACGGAACTGGAACTGGAGTGTCTAAAAGTGTCCAGCCATCGACATCCACTTCCATCTCATTTTCATCTTTATCAACTTGATCTCCACTCACAGTGGTTAAATGCTGAAAGTCAAAGTCCAAGTCATCTTTTTCCGAGTCCAGATCAAGATCAAGGTTCAAATTTTTTTGCTGTGGGATTTCAACTTCACTCTCTGTTACAATGATCGTTTCCATTTCATTTTCATCTCCAGTTTCCAATTCGATTTCAGCTTCAAATTCTAAAATTCCCGGTTCCGAATCCTCGGGATTTTTAATCTCTTCCAGGTTTTCATCCTTCAAATTTACAAGTTTCCTCCGAGCTTGAATAGCTCGCCTGTCTGAAAATTTTGGAAGGCGGGATGGCTGTGCTGAATTTCCATTTGTGCTGGCAGTGACAGAAGTTGTCAGGGATTGCGGTATTTGAGGAGTAAAAGAAATGGCTTCATTTTCAATGTGATTCTCCAGAGGCTTTTGAATTTGAATCTGAGTTTGAGTCTCATCCAAAGTTAATGGAGGAACTGAAACAGCTCTGCCTCTGCTCGGATTGGGATCATCAATAGGATTTATTTTATAGGGGAGCAGAGACTGTTTTTGACCCTGGAGTTTGACTGGAATTTGACGAGAAGAGGAAGAGGAACTTCCACCGGGTTTATTCAAACCACTGGACTTTGAGTAGGAATTCGAATAGGTGAAATTCGTTGGAGCTGGAACTGGAACTGTCGCAGAGTTTTGTTTCGACTTTGGTTTTGGTATGGATCGAATTTTCGGTGGGACTTTTGTCTGCCTCGCTTCGGAGTCTTGAAGCTGTTGGCCTTGGACTTGAAGTTGAATTTGAGGTGGATCAATTTTAAATTCCAGTGCACTTTCATTTTTTTCTTTAGTATTATTATTATTATTTGGATTTGCATGGGAAAATGAAGGAATTCTTGAGATAAATTGTGATGGACTGGGCGAAGGAATAGATTGATTTGGATTATTATTATTATTTAAGGATTTTCGAGGTATACCAGATTTTGCTTGAGAATAAACTCCAGCTTTCGAATCTGCCCGAGAAATGGAAGAAGGTTTTGGATCAAGAACTGGATTTTCAGTATAACTCTCAAATTTGGATGAAGATGTTGAAAGGTTTTGACTTTGAATTTTATTGTTAGAGGGACGAGGAATCCCAGGTTTACGTTTGGGCAGTTTTGAGATTTTCTTTTGAGGCTTTTCCATTTTGATTGCGTTTGTTTTGAAACTTAACTTTAATTATAACCTCCGAATTACTAATAACTGTCCTTGTTCTTGGTTCTAGATTTTACGTTTTACGTTTTACGTTTTGCTAGATTCCTGAAAAATAGAATCTCGAGTTGAGTTTAGAGTTTAGAAGCTCAGATTAGAGCAGAGAAAATTAAACATTGTACATTTTATTTGTATTCAAAATTGAATGATGTGTTGATTTGAAATTTGAAAACAAAACAAATACAAAGGATAATTTTGTATTCTCCATGGAAACCTCAGATCAACCATCACATTGTTTGGAAAATTGAAACAGGCAAAGTTAATAGTTGATGTCGGTTGCTTGGGGAAGCTTAAAGAGAGCATTGGTACACAATGCCATAAACTATAACGGGAAGAGTGAAGAGCGCAGTACGGACTCTGTTTTGAAATTAAATTTATAAAAGGGCCACAATTTATAATAATTTTAGATTGGCTCTTCCAAGTTGAGCCAAAGAATTGAACGGCGTTGAATTTTAAAATCAGAGCCTTTCAAATCTCTATAGCTCAATCTTATTTACCACTAACAATAAATTAAAATCTTTTTGAAAAGGCAACCTTAATTACGATATTTTGTTTCATGTTCAAAGTTCAAAGTTGAAATGTCAGAAATCGAAAAAATGTAACAGATTTCCTCTGGTGAAGTCTGCCGAGTTTTCATCTTCAAGCTTGAGGATAAAACTAATTCAACTAAAAAATTAGGCGGCTTCCAATTTTGCAATGGATACAAAAATATGAATAGCATTGAAATAATTGGTTTGGAATGCATAAAATGCACAAGTTTGACGCCACCTGAAAAATATAATATCATAAATTAGGACTTTTACCTAAGTTAGACAATTTGTTATGAATCACAGAAGCTTTTATTTGTCAATTTGAGAGTTTAGGAAAATTTTCAATGTAATTTTGTAACCATAATTTTAATAGAGAAAACAGTATTTTTACAAAGTGATACTTTTCTTCTACAAAAATTAGAAATACATAGTGTATAAAAATTGAAAGAATAAATGATTGCTTAATGTGGCAAAAGTAGCCAAAGGGTAAAAAATGTAGCTCTTCATTTTCTCTTTTGAAAAACTTAAGAGTGATTTCTTTGTACATGTCCTTTGAGACTGCCTGACTGCTTCGCCTGATATTCACATCCATCGATTTTGCATTTGTATGGTGCTTCTTTTGTATGAGTTCTCATGTGTGCCGTCAAGTTGGCATTGGTTTTACAAGAGTAGTCACAAATGGAACATTTGAAACTTTTCACTCCGCTGTGAACATGTTTCTCATGACTTTTTAACATGCTGTTCAAAACAGCTCGATAATCACAATCCGGAAAAGGGCAAGAATACTTTTTGTCCCCCTTGTGAAACAAAATATGCGTATGCAACTGCCTATTGGTCTTGGCTGCGTAGTCGCAGTTTGGCTCTGTGCATTTGAAAGGTCGAAAGTTGGGATCAGAGTGAATATTTTTTAAATGATCGGTGACGTCGCTCCTCGTTTTCCCTCGATGTGGACAAAGTTCACATTTGTACTGTCGCTCCTCACCATGACGTTTTAAATGAATGTCAAGAGACTGTTTGTATTTACAACGGAATTCACATGACTCAATTGAACAAGCAAACGGTTTTTCATCAGAATGTACAACTTTGTGAGTCTGAAGGTGTCTTTTTGTCTTCGCTTCGTAGTTGCAGTTGCACTCGTCACATTTGAACAGTTTTTCCAGGGTGTGGGATTTGATGTGTTTTGAGAGATACGCTTTACTTTTCCCTTGGTATTCACAAAGTGGACATTTGAATGAAGGACGTTCTTCACCCTCTTTCGGCTCATGAGTGAGTTGATGTCGTCTCAGAGCAGAACTGTCGGCTGTTGAATACTCACAATTTGATGCAGGGCATTTGTACGGCCTTTCTTTTGTGTGGGTTCTCGAGTGTCTCAGAAGTTGACTCCGTTGAGTCGCTGCAAAAGAACAGGATTCAAATTGACACACATACGGTTTTTCTCCCGTGTGAATTC
>JABASP010002783.1:0-17767 GCA_019776565.1 Sminthurinus signatus | reverse complement strand
CTGTCTTATATATAATATATATCGTACGATATAACATATAACATGACCAGAGTTTATCTATCCTCTCTCTCTTTACACACCTCTTTATACTTTATACATATTTGTACACATGATACATGCAGTTAGAATTCTACTGTGTACATACTTACAATTCCAAGTACTTGTTGGCTGTTGGCTTGGGCTCCTTGACCATACCTTACCATTCTGTACCTGATATGCCACCATGGTGCAATAGTAAATGTACATTGTACATTGTACATATTTGACTTGGGCTTCTCTAAGACTCCAGAATCTAGACAATAAAAAGGAAAGAGTTGTAAAAGTTCACCGTGTAGAATGTAGAGTGTAAGATAAATTGATATTATGCATTATACATTTTACATGTACCCACACTTGAAAATATTTCCCATGTTTTTCCTTTGAAAGGTTCAAATGCAGTTCTTGTTTTCCTTAATCTTAATCTAATTACCCTGTTTCTCCCATTTACAGCCGAGAACAAGAAGGAGAGAGGAAAACTATACTAATTGAAAGTAGAATTGTTCTCTCTATTGCACTTTTGTACATATAATTGCAATAGACTTTATTTATTTTCTCATTATTCTTATGCAACTTTATTATGTGAACTGTGTACTCTTTATTGTGTAGTATGCATTTATTTAATACATCCCCTCGACTCTCGACAGTCGACAGTCGACACTCGACACTCAACACTCAATAAGACAAGAAACAATTAAATTGCACACTTTGTGTATTGTGTACTCTGTGTGCATTGTGCATTTTACTTGATTAACCTGTGAGATTTCGTGGACTTGTCTTCATTTGTTCTTTTCACAGCAAATTTTTACAATAGTTGTTTTTGAAGAAGGAGAACGAGATTTTTACCCAAGTAAATGATCCACACCAACTTTTCTATATACTCTAAACTCTAGACTCCAGACGCTGTACAATGTACAACTTTTGAGTCATTTTTACATTCGTTAATTGTCATTGCTAATGCTAATGTACATGTAAATGTTGGTACAATTTTCAATTTAGGGGTAAAGCTTGAAGCAAGTTGAAGAAAAGAGAAAAACACATGGTGCAGAATTACTACTTTTGTATTCATATAGGAAAAACTTATGAAACTATTATTGTTATTGTTATGGATATTACTTTTCCTCCTCAGAGATACTTAAATTACAATTACAATTTGGAATTTACCATTTACAATTTATATAACATGTTTATTATTATTATTGTTATTATTATTTGCATGGCTGAAGGGTTAAAGTTTGTCATTTATTTTTTTCAAAAGGGCTTTAAACAAAAAAAGTTAGCTTTTTTGTTTTGTTTTGTTCTGTTGTGTTTTTGCTCTGCAAATAATATCAACTTGTTCCATCTTGTAACTTGTAACTTGTTCTCAGTCATGTAATATGTCTAGTTCTATATTCTATATTGAGAGAATGGTAATAAAGAGGTAAAGAGGAAGAAGAAGAAGAGTAAATTGACTATATCAGGAATCAAGAGTATTATAATATAATATATTATGCATGGACAACAGAACAACGGACGAGGGACGACGGACAAGACGGTGATGGTTATGGCCGGTTCATGTAATAATTAGTTACAAGCAGCTTACTTCAAATACAACATACAACACACAAGTATACTTTTAAATAATATAAGGAGAACAAGTACGAGTAAATGAAACGTACAACGTACTACATATACATACACACATTTGTAGATGCATAAAACGACGAGAATGAGAAAAAACGTAGAAAAAAAGAAAAACAAAAAGAATAGAATAGAACACAACACGCTGACCGAGCAAGGTCGTAAAATTGCAGCATTGATGCACACCACACCATACATCCAATAGACAACATCTATCTATCTGACTGACTCACGTTAATGCCAATTAATGGCACTAAAGGTGAAAGATAATTTCATTTTGACTATTAGGTATTTAAAGTGAGTAATGGTCTTTGCTTGATGGTTGATGCTTGTTCCTTGTTGGCTGTTGGGAAAAAAACATTTCTCAATGTTAAAAAAGTACAAAATACAAAACACAAAACACATTACAATACAATATCATCTTTAAAGATGTTCCTGAATAATATTCACTTGTTACTGTATCTAGTATCTATGCTGTATATAATGTGCATGTATAATGTAGATATATATTTATTGATGTTTCGGACAGAGGAAGATTCATCATGTAAATACTTATTCATTGCACTTAAAGACAATTTTAAAATGTACATTTATCTCAGCTCGAGTCTACAGTCTACAGTCTCTAGTCGAGTCGGCTTGCTTCAGCTTGGTTCAGCTTGTGGATATGTAATATGTAAAATGTATAATGAATGTAGATAATAGATAATAGACAACAAGTATAAAGTATAATACTTATGCAATCCAGTGGATATGTTTTATGCTTTACAAGTATAATGTATCTATGCACATTATACATTTACACATGTATGTGTTGGAGTGAAAAAGTTAACTGGAAAATAACCGGAGGCCATGGGTGAGGCGGACTGTCTACTCTCTACTCGCTGTATCCTATACTCTACCCTTATGGGAAGGCAGATACAGATATATAGTCCATCTATAGTCCAACTATAGAGAGACAGAGAGTAGAGGTAGGTATACACATACATTTTTTTTCTTTCCATCCACCAAAAGGATTGGACTTGGACTTGAATTTGAATTTGAGCTTTGCATTCTATTCTATTCCAATGGCGGTCTCTCTCTTCCTTCTATAGAAAAGAACGTACAGAGAGAGGAAAGAAGAATGTGCCCATTAATGGACTCATATAGTCGACTAGCATTTAGGCAAATTCGTCCTCTTCTTCATTCTTCCATTCTTTGCTTTTTTCCGTCTCCGTCTTGAGAGTCTTGAGAGAAAAAAAGCAAGAAATATTATTAATCCTTTAGTTAAATACATAATGTAGGAGATAAATAACATTACATTCATGCATACATTATGTATAAAGTATAAAGTATGGAGTTGGCTCCGTTTTGTCCTATGATATACTATGGACTATGGACTATGGAAAATGGTACAACTTGCTACATTTTCTCTCTAGTGTAACGTATAAAGTACAAAGTATCAGTTGTAAAAGTGCACACTTAATACTTATGTAAGTGTGAGTTGGTGAGGATAATGTGTGCATAAAAGGCACAAGTTTTCTACGCATCTACATTCTACATACATAAATATATTTTAGAATACCTTCGTATTCGTATTCGTATTTTATTTAGTACAGAGTACAGACTACAGTATAAAGAAAAGAGTGTAGAGTGTAGAGTATAGATAGCTTTGCGTAGCCTGTCAAAGGGTGAAGTATTCACGCTGTGATTTTGAAAGCGTCTAATTCTTCCAGACTTTGTAATGAGTTTAAGGAGTCATTATGCTCAGAATTCCTGTGGTGTGCTTCCCTAGTTAGATTCTTTTTGTCCGCAAACGATACACTCAACATACAACATACAACATATTATATGATTAAGAAAATGAACAAGACGAGAACGAGACGATAGACGATCAAGATCAAGATTCCCTATCCAAACCAACATCAACTTGTGCCGTAAAAGTACTCATTACATGTTCTATGCTTAATACTTAATACCAATTTGCATTTGTACACTAGTAATTTAAAATACTTGTAACTTGTAGACAGTATGATTTTGAATTCTAAGACAAAAGTCTAAAATGTATAACCGATTCCTACTGGAAAAATCCAGGTAGAAAATTTAAAGTCACATTCAATGAATTAGAAGCTCTGGTGAACTCACCTGACTTTTGTTTATATCCTGTCTTGTTTTGATTTTTGATTTTTGAATTTTGGAATCTGTCTTGAAGGCGGGAGAAGTAAATTCAATGTTTAATCCTTTCCTACGAACTCCGAACACTTGTACAATTACAATTTTCTCTTTTGTAGTTTCAAGGCTTTTGGAAAGATTTTTGATAATGTTCTTCATTTCTCCGTTGTTCATGTTTTGAAAACGAATTACATACAGAGGATGGAGTACAATTTCCCATAGTTCATCATACAAATGATACATAATGTGTAATGCGTATTATATCTGTATTGTGATAAAAGAACAGGAAAGAAAATTCCGTATTCAATACTGAGAACTCGAAACTCAAAAGTTAAAGTTGTTGTCTGGAAGAACTCAAACTTTGAATGTTCTTGGGTACATCGTACATATAAAGACAGAGAGAGAGAAAGAGAGAGAGAGACGAAAAGACATATGTATAAAGTTTTCCAGTTGAAGTTGAAACCTTTAGATAATAATAATATTATAATAATAAAAATATGAAGAGTATTACATGTGTGTTGGATATTGAGTCAAAGGTAGTTAAATTGTGTGAGGAAAGGTTGTTTGGTTTTGGTTTGGTATGTAGGTGCCTTTTTCTTGTAGAGTATCTACACAGATATCTTGGTCTGGTCTGGCTTGGTCATACAGATAGATAGATAGATAGATAGATAGAAAGAAGGAAAGAAAGGATGAAAAGAAGAAGGAGGAGGTTGAAGGCAAGAAAGCCAAAGCCATACCAAAGCAAAGCAAAGCAAGGCCCTGATGCTTGTCCTTAATCAGTAACTTGGTCACAGAAGAACACAGTTGTGTTCCTGTTTGGATCTCTTCTCTTCTGTTTCTCTTGTTCGGCGGAGCCCCCTACAGTTTTGGGCCGAAGTGTCCCGCTGTGCGACTTGGCTGGAATTATTGTGAGGTCTGCTGACCTTGCTTGTGTACCGATAGTTGGTCTTAACAGCAGGATTTTAAGGGAAAATATCCGTGAAAAATAACGAGGGTGGAGTGGAGAACAGAACTGAACTGAACAGAACTAAACAGAAAAGAGAAGATAGGTAGATACATGAACGTTGAACATGGTTTCATATAGTTTAGTATGGTCAGATGAATCAACACAGCAAAAGAAGAAGAAACCTTCAAGAAGATTCAACTCTCCAAAGTTCTTCATTTCCCTCTCTCTCGATTTATTTCTCATTCTTGTAAAGGCCACAGAGTTTCTACAGAAGAAGAAGAAAAAAAAGAGTAACTCTTGATTTCGTCATTGCAGCGGGGTCCCCTTTCCAAAAAATTCTCCTTTTTTTCCTAACTTCACTTCACCTGTTTGGTATTCACAATATTACCTTTTAAATACTTGTCCGTCCAACGTCCAAAGTCCGTAGTCCAAAGTCCACGGCTCAAAAGTCTGTATAATAGAAAAGGATAGCGCAATAGTAGGAAAAACAGGAAATTTTAAGTGACGTTCCAGGGATCCATCACTTTAGGGAAGCTTAAAAGAATTCCTAGTTTTTTTTCTTCATCTCTCTCCTTTTTTTCTCTACATGTATCTTTTTTTCCCTTCTCTCCCTTTTCCATCTAAATTTTTTCTCCATCTTTTCAATCCAAAACATGTACAATGTACATTGTACATATACATGAGTCTGAGTGTGAGCCTGAATCTGACTCACTTTTTTTACTCGTAGTATAGTAAATTGAAAGAGTAGGGAATACTTCCGTATTTTTTAATTTGTAAACTCACAAATTTATTTCAAACCTTCATTCGGATTTGGATTTGGACAGGGATTACGGCAATTCCGAATTTCAATTGTGGTAATAGGAAATTATTGTTTGATTATTTTCTCGCGGCAAAGCAAAGAAAGGAGAAGATTTAAAAGCAATCAAGTTTTAATATTTCATCAATTATCAATTATTCTCATATATTTTTACAAAAAGCTCTAAATTCTAAATTCTAAACTCCAGCTGGAAACAGTAAACAAATCAATTAGATTGATCTTAAGGGAATTGGATGCACAAAATCTGTGAAACTCTGACTGGACTATATAATATAATATTATACATGTAGGAAACTTACAGTATACTTTATAAACAAATAAACAAACAAACGGTAGTTTTATCTATTTGTATGAGTAGTAATGATGTACTTTTGATGTACGACCCTTTTATTGTATTTCCACATCCATCCATCCAACCAACCAACCAATCAACCAACCAACCAACCATCTATCTATCTATCTATCTATTCCCAGTTGAAAACAAAAAGCAAGGTTTGGGTTTTCCGTTCACACATTGAGGACAAATCACTAATATGGTTGGTTACTTTGGTAAAAAGGAAAGAGATGTACATTGCACATTGTACATGTAATGCGTAGAGTGAGAGTGTAGAGTGTGAGTGTGAGGGGGGAGGAGGGTAAAAATAATTCGTAATGCAAAAGGAATTTTAAATTATGGTAGCACAAACTTAAACGTATACTTGTACATACATTACATATGTTGATGAGATGAGAATCTAGAATAGAGAAGACGCATCTACTATCTAGTTTCTAGTATTAGCAAAGAGTGGTAGTGTTGTTTAAAAAATCCATTTCCCTAAGGATGGCTTCGCTTCAAATGTTGGCTTTGGCTTTGCCTTTTGATTCAATTCAGTTGCGGCAAAAGGAACACACCCTTTTCCAGCCACTGCCAGAGACAGAAACAGAGACAGAGCCAGATCACATCACAGTGCATCAAGTGAGGATGAGAGTAGACACTAGACACACACTGAAATTCTAGTGAGTCCCACTGAGTTTCCAACTATCAACTATCTCTATTCTCTCCTCCAGTATTACTATTACGACTACTACTCTTTGGTCATTGAAATTGAATGCATCTTGTGTGCGTCTATTGACTGACAGTTGCAGTTGCATTTCAAGTTTGGAGTTTGGATTTTGGATTTGGATCTGGGACGTTTCATGTAGGATTCTCCTGGTCCAAATTTATAAACATGTAAAATGTACAATGTACAATGTACATAATATTGAATACATTTAGGGGTGAATGCTATAGTGTGTACATGTGTACATAATTCTCCATATAAAATCCTTTAGTCAGGGCTGTGCTTATAGATATAGGAAAATAGTGCGGATACTAGATGCTGGATGTTGGATGGTGGATGGTGGATGCAGAATCTGGAAATGAGTAGTTAGTTGGTGGTAGTACACTGCAAAAGGCTCAAGTGGACTCCCTGCTCATGATCAATTCAATACCCGTGTGTAATAGTTGCTCGAGTCTCCATTCACCATTCAATTCCTGACAATAACAACAACAACAATCAGACAAGTAAACCATCAAGCATCATTTTCAGTTTCGTTTTCATTTTCCTCCTTTCCCCTCTCAAAAAAAAAAAAAACAGAGATTGTCAAGTTGTTTGGGATTTTTTATGATGGGATCTCTCTCGATAATATTTGGATTTTATTTTATTCCAAGTATTTTACAAAAGTCACTACAGAATAACGAATAATATATAGATAGATAACTGTAAAATTGTTCCGTTTTATCTATTGAGTATTGAGGAATCAGGGGAAATTCTCTTTCATGTATTGAATATTGACTATTGACATTAGCATATTTTCAATCAAAGCAATATCGAGAATCGAGAGGCCTCTCTCGAATCTCAAATCTGTAGAGGGACAACTTGATAATTGTTATGATAATTTTTTTTTCATTCCTACTCCAAAATTTGCAATACTTTCCTCTTCACATTGTACAACCTTTTCCGCTGCTGAAAAAGTTCAATGCTCAAACTGTTTCCTTCCTCTTGATTCTTGATATTATTCAAGAGTCAAGAGTAAAAGTTATTTGTTATTTGTAATACAGAGTGTTGGGACTGGAACTTGATTTTAAAACCTTGTGTAAAAAAAATGACGTCAAGTTCCCGTTAGACAGAAGAGAGAGAAAGAGAACGGGAGAGAGGATGAAAAGAAAAAGAAGAAGGCGGACAGTTTCACGGTAGGATATTCAATATTGGTGAAGGGTTGAGTATTGAGCAGAGAGTGTACAAAGTACATGGAAATATTACATTTGTTTGGATTGGTTTGGTTTGGTTTGGTCTGGTGTATGAGACGACTAGACGCTGTTGATAAGTGCATCATTGTGTGTGATCTATATCATGCATGATGATGAGACGTAGAATTTATGGTGTGAACAAAAGGCTTGGAAATTTATCAAGGAACATGATATGATTAGAGTATAGGAAGAATGAGAAAAAGTATATCTGTATGTACAAGTACAACTTAAGAACTCTAGAGTGTAGAGTGTAGAGTGTAGAGCGAGATCAACTCTTTACTTTTCAATGAGTTTCTTTCCTCGTATCATGCTTATGTTAATGTTGACTTGACTTGGTTTGGTTTGGATTCCTCTTGATTCTTGATTCTTGATAGAATATTCTTCTTCTTTTTCTCCATGGTCTACAGCAGAGGCAGATAGATGGACAGATAGTTTGGATAGATAGATTGAGATAGAGAGGACACAACAGCAGACGGACTCTGCTGTCTTGAGTCTTGAGCTTTGAGTCTTGAGTCAAGTCAGCAGATATTTCCAAAGAACAAACTCAACTCGACTCAACTCAGCTCAGCTCAACTAAACTAAAAGCAAAAGAAAAAGAATCAACGCCGTCGGCCTTCAAATCATTCCGGTTTTTTTTCTCTTCATTCTCGATTCTCGAGCCGCAGTTTGTCCCTTGGACTCACGCTATCAATTTTTTAGCCTCAGCATGCACAGAAACTATTTATTGATCTATTATTATTACTATTACTATGTGTTCCATCGGTCATACACACAGATAGAAAACCCAGCACTACACAACTACACAAGAACGCAAGACAACACTCTACGCACAACCGCATGGTATGCACATTCTCCATAGCGAGCCAACAGCCAACAGCACAGGAATTAAACAGCATTGTTAAACTGAGAGAATGAAGAAGACGGAGAAGAAGATATTTGTAATAATATCTACAATATTGAGTGCATAATGTATAATGTATAATACATAATATATCATATCTTTTGGCATTTATATGAAGCGCTCTCTCTTTTCTCTCTCCATTAACTTTGAGGTCTGGACATTTGTAGCTTGTATGATCACATTTACATCTGTATAGAGACATTCAAATTTAAAAGTGTACATTGTACAAAGTACAAAAAGCTTTCAAACTTTTATAGAGTATAGATATTACATACGCAGTATACACAGTATACACAGTATACAGTATAGCTGGAGGTTCATTTGTAGCACGACTTAAAACGAAGAAGGAACAAGAGGAAAGGAAAAACATGATGAGGATGAACGATGAAGAAGACAACACGTGGTGATCAAGAATCAAGAATAGAATAGAATATGGACAATGAAGTCCTTTTTTTACTCTCTGGACTCTGGACATACGACCACGGATTTTTCACTATAAATTGTTGCAACTACACAAACTACTACTAGTAATACATGAAAGATGCAGCATACCAAAAGTTAAAGCGAGTGAGTGAATACTGAATACTGAATACAGAATACAAAATACACTACTCGCACCATTAACTCCTCGGAAAATGAAATGAAGAGAGGAGCAAAGGGAAAAAAATAAAAGTGTAGTCCGTGTAATCTAATGCCTCCAAATTCACGATAATGTGTAATAGATTGTAGAATGTAAAATGTAGAATTATTATGTATAAGAGAACACCTATGTTTCGCTCTGTATAAGGATTGACCATTACACACATACACATGACTGTTGTAGATTGTACATTGTACATGCAGCAGAGGCTTTCTTGTATTTTTTGGTTCACAGTCAGAGTCAGAGTTAGACTTTTTGATTCTAGATTCTAGATCCTCGATTGAGTTCTTGGTTTTTGAGGTTGATGGATATTCATGTTGTCAAAAGTGAATTTTTTTACATCTTTCTTCCTTCCATCCTTTTCCGTACATGTTCAATGCTCAATGTTCATCGTATAACTTTAAGATTGAAGAGTGAAAATGCATCATCAACCATTTTTTGAACAATAGAATAAATAATAAATAGTACATAGTAAATGCTGACCTAGGTCTTTACAATTTATACAATGTATTTTGTATTTTTTGATCAAATGGAAAATTATTCTGTATTTTTATCTCTTGTAAACAAAAAATGGTAAATAATTCTGGATTTTTTCTATGTTTTTTTTTGCAGATACGTCAAGAAAAGCCCTACTATATAGCTGATCCTGAAGTAGACTCTTTGGTAAGATATTTTTTCATTTTGTACTACATGTATTTTTAAATCTGTACGTAGTAGATACGTACAAATCATCATCATTTTGGCATTGAAAATTGGCATTACTTGACATTCTCAAATTCTCAAATGATGACTGCACGAGTGCAAAACATGTTTTGCAAAAAAAATCATACTCGATACAGAATGTAGATAGATACAAAGCGGAGATGAAGATGATAAATGATAAATATAAAATATAAAATCAATGAATTGTTGAATGTATCTTAGTATGGAAAAAAGTGGGATATGGGATTGCATCAATATTGCATATTATTCTTGTTTTTGGCAGAAAAACCAGTTTCTTTCTTGAATCAGATGAGTAAGAATACAGTATAATTCGTATTGATTAGATTGAACAACAAGATGTTCCGTGGTGATAATAGAATTACAGTGTAAAGAGTAAATAGTAAAAAGTACCTATTAATAATCAAAAGGAGAATACGGAGAAAAAAAAGATGATCACAGTACAAGTATTTGAGATAAATAAATATGAACAATGAACCACTAACGTCATAAATCAGTGAGGATTGAGGATGATTTTACCATGTAGACTAACTAGATTAAATTTGAATTTAAAGTGTGATTCGCTTGAAAAATGAATGAACATTTGGTCTTTGCCAAAGACTCTTTGGGTAAATTATTTGTTATTCTATTTGTCATTTTTGTATTTACATAAATATATTGTGCATAAAATTATTTATGTGGTTTTAACATGACATGATACAGGATAGATATGATATTATGATACATTTACTTTACCATGTATCAAGAATCAAGAGTGTAGAAGTAAATGTTTGTTTTACAGTCTTTGGTCCTGTGATGAATTTAATTTGTATTAGATGAGCCATTATGAATGTCCAAATTGGGTAGTCCCGAGTCAGTCACCTAGGGAGCTGTAACAACATTGTAATATACCATATATAACATGTACCATGTACCATGTTACATGTTCAGTGTTCAGCCTGTATTTTCTATGTTTACATACAATATCATACAGTATGCAGTTTAAGCAGTCCTATTGCTGTTTGCTGTTTTATGATCAAGATTTAATGCATGATAGAGCATTCGTCTGTGTATACACTCTCAATTCTCAATAATATCCATGTCTCTAGTCTTTTGTACATTTATAGTATTATTATACACGGGATATAATGTGAGATGAAATGGATAATAATCTCTCTCGAGTCTCGAGACTCAAGTCTCGAGTCAGTTCCATTCCCACTCTCAACTCTAAACTCTAAACAAATGTAAAACATATTATAATGTGTATACTCAAAAGTAATATGGTTCGTTGTAGCTGTTGTTGTTGTTGTTTTGTTGTTGGCGGAGTTGATTTTTTATTCTTCTTCTTTTTCTTCTTCGCCTTCATCATTCGTCCATAGAAAATACAGAAAATATAGATACAGATGGAGAAACAGAGAGAGATGAGAGATGAGGAATGAGGAATGAGCAAATGGTGGGTAGTGGCTGAGAGAGTTGAGAGATTGGAGGAATATGTGTAATGTGTAAGCGAACGGCTAGTCCTAGGTAAAAGGTGAGTGAGATAATGACACGTTTGTCGTTCATGTGGGAATCATTTTGTATCTGGAGTGCCCATTCTTTAGTACCGTGGTGGTTCCCATTCCTTCCCATTAAATTATTTTCATGGCCGGTCCTCATTCTCATTTTCATTCTCCATCTCCAACTACAACTACACTTTGACTCACTGGCTCTTCATTCTTCATAGGATTGAGGATTGATATCAAAAGTAAAGCTGTACAAAGTGCTGCAATGGATATGGATATGGATAGACGGATGGAAGATGGAATGATGGACTATCACATTATGATTATGTTTATGATTATCATTATACTATAGGATACACAGAAATGTATCCATGTACATAATAATAATAATAGTAATAATAATATTGTTCATGTACATTTTGTACATGCTGACGATTGCACTTTATGTCTGTTGGCTCGGTTTCGACTTTTACTCCGGCTTCGGCTCCTTTAAAACTATAAACTTTGTACTTTGTAGTTTGTATGCAATTTCCAATTTACATTTTACATATGAGCACGACGTGGAATCTTCCGTGTATAAATATAAGATATAAGATATAAGCTATCAATATTTTCATACAGTACGTATAATGTAAAATGCATTGTGATTCTCCATTCTTGAGACTTGAGACTCTAGACTCGAGATACATCCATCTATACAATCTACATAATATGTAAAGTATGGATATGGGTTTATTGATTATGCATGTAAATGAGTGTAGAAAAAGAGTATAAAGTATAAAGTATTCTGTTGTAGGTATAATGTTAATAGTAATAATAATATTGTATAAGCGTGTGTGTGTGTGTGTTGGATACACCTGTTTTTGAGTATGTTTAGCCAATACGAGCCCAGCGGAGAAACATATAGCACAAGGTTGGAATTTTAACAACATAATTGTAATTGTAAGGTGTACATAATGATGACTTTTTTGAGGAGTGTTCAAAGGAGGGCGTAATCTTTGAATGAGGTGCACGTGTTTTTCAAGTATATATTATATTCTTATATTATATTATATAGCAGAGCAAGTAACAAATACAGAGACAGACACACACACTAGCATAATACTGCAATAATAATAATAATAATACTTGAGTAAGTGAGTGTGTGTATCACAGATAGATATAGATAGACAAAACTCGATTAGATGCATCACAGACGAAGACGAAAGAAGTTTTATTCTCCATCCTCTTTTACTTTCTACACAGAACCACCAACAAAAATGTTTTTCTTCATTTTCGTCGTTGTCGTCTTGGTCTTCTCGTTTTCATTTCAGTTTCATCTTGGTCTTGGTCTTGGTCGTCGTTGTTCAAGTTACAAAACATGTAAAATGTACAAGGTACAATGTACAGTGAAAAAAAAGAAAAAGAAGACGACCCAAAGCAAACCCAAGTGATTAGAAAAAGATCTTGATAGCAAGAGTTTAGAGTTTAGAGTTTCGTTTGTTGTTGAATGTTCAGTGTTTCTTTCTTGTTGCTCAAGTCTCAAGTGAGATGCAGATGGAAGATGGAAGATGGGAGATGGGACAGAGTGAAATGGATGGACAGATAGTAGATAGATGGATGGATGGATGGAGGAATGGATGGATGGAACATGTACACATATGTAGATTTTCTTCTTGGCAACTTTTATGTTTTATATGGAGGACGGTCCTTTGGTACTGTAGGGAAAATGATGTTGTGAACCAAGGAATTTAGAGATTTTTACTACAACTACATAGTTTTTAATACACATTATACCGAGTGTACATGTGTAATGCGTACCGTGTATATCTAACATGTAGTATGTAGTATCTGGGCATTTGCATTACTATTATTATTATTATTATTATTACACTGTTCAATGTTCAATGTTCAAATGTTCAATACGTAATAAAATGGGAGCACAAGAATCAACTAACAACTAACTATTCTTTCACATTCAGAATTCAGATGGTCAAGGATTACGTACATCTCGATCCTCGATCCTCGCTCCTTCGGTTTAGTTTGGTTTAGTTTAGTTTTTTCTTTCTTCTCTCTTCCCTTTTCTTATTTTCCTTAGTCAGTGTTTTTACACGCATCATGTGTGATGTAACAAGGGAAAAACATGGAATTTCTTACACCATCTAACTACCTATAATCCATATACCATATACCCATACAAATACATTTACATATACAAATACGTATATAAATATGTGTATACTCTATACAGAAAAGAAAGGACTTGCGGATGGACAGTGTCAAAGATTTTATGAATTTTATGGGAGACGAACTGATGGACAATTGAACTAACCAAGTTTTTTCCTAGCTTTTCTTGACTGTAAAATAAAGCTGAAAGCTGAAAGAGTCAAATGGCAAAGGAATCCTTTTGTACAGTGAATAACTCTATTCAACTCCAATTCTCTGTTATTTTCTTATTTTTGCTTTTATTACACATGGAACACAATTTTCCAATCTTCTTAGACTAAATTTTATCTAAATACTTTAGAAATGGTTTATGTTGTAGTATCTAGAAAATTTTGCAAATAATAATAATAATTAAGTATTTTGGTATTATTGATGTATTTTGTCTGGGTTGAGTAGCTCGTATCAAATAATGCATGTAATATGTAATTTCAATTTTAAAAGAGTAAGAAAGAGACACAGAGAGATTAAAGGAGACATTTCTTTGGATGACGATTAGTGACTTTGTATTCATCTTTGGATATATGTCATAGGGAGTTTGGTATGTTCGTACTTCGTACTCGTTGTTCGTTGTTCATCAACGATGATGGTGATATGAAGATGGAAGGAATGAACATAAGTCAAGACTTGTGTGAGGTTTCTGTAAATGTACATTGTATATTGTACATTGTATCAATATTATATATCCATGGTCGAAAGTTAAGGAAGGAATGCACGAGTGTAGCGTAAACACTCATAGATCATAGATGTATAGAAAAGGAGCCTTCTCTGAAATTTAAAATTTAATCTCCTATCATTCGCTACATGACCGGTTTTGCTTGCATCAAAAACTCAAATCTCAAAACTCAAAACTCAAGACTCAAAACATCCAAAAGAGAACTTGACTCTTTACTCTTTACCTTTCTCTTCGTCGTCTTCTTCTTTTTCTTCTTTTTCTTTTACGTCTCCAGCCACGTACGTATTCACTGTTCGTATTCACTCCACCTGTTTTTATTCGTCAAGATTCCTCTCTACTCTCTACTCCCCATGTTGTGTACAGTGTGTAATGTATAATGAATATACATGTACAATGTACATGTGGAATGGTGTGTCCGTCTTATCACTCCTCGTCACTCTGCGACTCTGACTCTTGACTTTTAATATGCCTCAGCGACAATAATCGTCGCTGTACTTCATTTTCCCGTCTAAAGTCTGTGGTAAACCGACCACATTCAACATACAAAATACAAATACAACATACAAACAAGAACGACAACGAGAACGAGAACGACGACAATGACAATGACAATCAAGATGACGACGACGACCCACAGGAATCAAAAATCAGATAACTTGTCTAGTAAATATCAACTATCAACTGATATGCATAAATTAAATACACATGATATAATAGTAATAATAATATTATAATATAAATTATTATTATTACAAGTATTATTATTATTGGGAATCTGGATTCCGGATTCCGGACCTTTTCATTTTTCATTCACGTCCTCTGCTTTTTCTTGTCCACTTACATTTTTACATGTATAAAAAAATCAACAGGTATGTTGAGATTCTTGAGCATTGAGTATTGAGTATACTATGTGCATACAGAAATCACAAATCTATTAACTATTATCTATTATCTGTGGATTTTACCTTCCAATCAAAACGTTGTTATAGTAGTAGAAGAAAAAAATCAATGTGAATGTAAATGTTAATACTTGTTTTAGTTTTTACTCGCCTTGCCGCACTTCTCACGTCCACAATATATTATTTTTAATCAGCCCTGTATCTTAAAAGGTTTAATAGAAACTAGAGTCATAAATCTCGGATCCACAACCAGCGTTTTTTTATATATGTACAAAGTACAAACAGTATAAACACATGTGCATAATAATGAGCTAATAAAAACTTGCACCAAAACGTTATTTCATTACTCTCTTTTTCTGTTTTACCATTTTATGCCCTGTGTCTTACAAATATTTAAAGTCGTGTAGTGCAAGATTGTGCAACTTTATTGTTTATTGTTTATGCAGTTTAGATAAATTTTAAATCAAATCCAATCCAATCCAAACCAATTCAGTAACCAAAAATCCTTTTAACCATCCGTCAGTTTTGAATTATTATTTGACTGATTTACGAATGCGAATATTGAATATTGAATATCAGCAGAAGGAATTGAGTATTGAGTATTGATAAAAACCGGCATTCATTTTGTATTTGTATTTGTAATTTTTGCACACAACACACAAGACATAAATACTACTCAAGATTTGTTTTTGCAAGAAAAAAATGAAACATGTTTAGCATTTAGCAAAACTTGATGTGATGTGCTGTGCTGTAGCTTCAAAGATCAATACAGAATGCAGAATAGAGACAATAGGCAATAATATACAATGTGTATGTGATTGGATTTTTCAATGGGGTATAAAAAAATGTGTATGTTTAAATATACAAGTACAGAAAAGAGTATAAACACTTACATCATATTATCATCATGTGTACAATGTACAATGGACAAAGTATCTACAAGTTACAAGTTCACATTGGAAATAACAGGGTTTTTGCATTTGTGTGTTCAAAACTTGATTGATGGAAACGGGAAAGAAATGGTGAGTGAGTGAGCGAGTGAGTGAGTCGTCGATACATAATAAATACAGATAGATGATAATAATATTATTATGTATTGAGTATTGAATTCTCTCGTATTTTATCCAATGACTTGGTCTAGGTAATTTAATAGTGTTTTCTCGTACTAAATCTTAAATTTGAAGCATACAATTGGTATTATATCTTATATTGCTGTAGTGTTGTATTGGTATGCATAATAATGTATGTATGTAATCGGTCTAAATAGGTAAATTGACATTTGAAGAATGTTGTTGTTGATGTATTACCAAGAGGCAACAGGACAGAGGAAAAGAAAGAAGGAAAGCAGTGGACTTGCTCTCTCTGACTCTGGTTCTGTCTCTGGTCATTTTGAATGTACCAGAGGAATAAAAAACATTGAACAAAAGGGCAGTTGACTCGTTGTAAGTTGTCATTGTAGATTGGTAGTTTGGTAGATTGGTAGTTTCAACTTGTTAGTTAGTTGGAATTCATCCTTCATTCTTTATTCTTCATTCGTCAATCGTCCGTACCAAATACCAAAAGCCAAACATCCATCCCGTTTCTCTTCTCCTCTTCCTATATGAACAAACACCAAACACACAATATACCTTGTATCTTGTATTATATTGTGTATTATCGTCTCGTATCTTCCTTCTCGAGAGTTTTATTGAGCATTGTAATTGTAATACCTGTTTGTATTTGGTATTTGATATTTTGACTGTCCTCTCTTTTCTCTCTCTCTCTCTCTCTCTCTCTCTCTCTCTCTCTCTCTCTCTCTGTCTCTCTGTCTTCAATGTATACAAATCTCAACCAAAACCCAAACCAAAGCAAACGAACAAGAAGATAAGGTGAAAAAAGTTCAAGTACCAAAAGACAAACGATATTATTATACAAACAAAATGTGCTTGTATACACACATTTATGTACATTCTACATGTTCAAATGTTCAAATACTCAAATGTTCAAATGTTAAATGTTCAGAGCCTGTGTAATATTATGCATGTCATTCATATAAATTATTATGGAGGAAGAAGGAAAAGAAGTTATATACTTTATATAGATACATTCTGTAGTTGTGGTACATGATACCTAATACATATGTTTAGACTCAAGATATGTACAATGTACAATGTACATTCAACATCTCCCATCGAATGGAATGGGCCGATAAAATAAATTATAGAAGGGAAGCAAATGAGAGCTGTATGTACAATATAATATAATATAGAATATGATATTATGTAGAGTACAAGTCTTTCAATATACTTTTTTATGCTGGGTTTATACTATACTTTTTGCGTCATTTCCTTAGACCGTGCTTGTGCTTTGCTTTTGCTTTTCGATTTATACTTTGCTTTTCGGTCGAAACTTTTTTACTAAATCCTGCGCGCA
>JABASP010002782.1:0-17768 GCA_019776565.1 Sminthurinus signatus | reverse complement strand
TTTACTATAATAATAATTTCTATACTTTTGATTTGTAATTTGTTGAACCTTATATTATGTAATATGTACACATATAAATATAAATATTTTGATTTGATTGTATTTTTTTATATAATGTCTCTGTGATTTCAGATTTCATTCAGTCCGGCGTACATAGTATAGTTTGTGATATATTTTTTTTTGTATAATGATATATTATTATAATTTATACATAATATATATAATTCTCTCGAAGTACATCTAAATAGATATGTATAATTTATTTGTATATTTACAACAACTACTACACATTAACTAACAACTAACAACAGTTACATACAGTTATTTTAAAATATAAGTAAACACTAAAATACACTCATGAATCATGAAACATGAAAAACCAAACAAACAGAAAGGGGAAAAAAGACAACTAAACAGAGAAGATGAGTGCGTGTGTACAATATAATGAGTAATTATATTATAATAAAAATAAGTAATCTATTTCACTCAAGAATTGTAAATAGTAAATAATAATAATAGTGTTTTGTGTGCAGGAATGTACATACTATAGTATGTATGTACATATGTATAATATGTATGTATGATATTTTGTGTCTTCTATACTCTGTTCAAAAACAAAACAACACTTTGAAACTAATTAAAGTCAAAGTATATTTTGGCAGGATTCTTGATTATTTTATCCCTGTTGATTCCGATCCCTCATGTTGAAGGGAAGTAATTTAACTGTTTTTATAAAGAATGATGGGTAAATTAATGTCAATTAATAAATGAAAAATGAAAAACTGAAAATAATATTATTATTATACATATTATACCCATAATGATTTTACACAGGATTTGAATACCTTAGTTTCCAATTCCACCAACAGAAAGATCTGATGCACTGATTTTTGAGACACAAAAATTCCTATACGAGTAAAAGCACAAGCTGAAAGACTAGTCTGACACAACATTTTTGTACGAACCCAAAAAAAATACAGGGATGATTGCTACCCCTCAAATACATAAAATCCCCCATTTAAAACAGCCCATCCCCCTATGGGAGGGGTCAAAGTTCCCATTTAACATGAATTACAGAGTCACTTAAGACGGGCTGGAGCTGACATCTGATATTCGATTAAAATTTGGTTGTATGTACACAACTCCTCTAGAGGCCCTCCAGGGCAAATACGCTTGTTTTTTTCGAATTTTCGAAAAGATATGGCTTCCAGACACCATCAAAGTTTTGGAAATTTCGTGGCTGATCTACAAAACGTCACTGTGACGCCATTTTTCAACGGTTTTTGAAGATCGTGAGCTCTATGACTTTGTCTAGGTCTAGACTAAAACTTAATTTCCCAATTTCGAAAAAATGTGACCTCTAGAGGTCATCAATGGCTACACCGTGACGTTTTACAGGTGGACTAGGAAATTTCCAAAATTCCAAAACTTTAATGGCGTGGAGATCGCAAAATCGCAAAGCAGTTGCCAGCTCCAGTCCTGACAACGTAACTTCAAAATGCATTATGAATGGGAACTTTGAACCCATCCCAGCTCCTCCCACATGGAATAGATTTTAAGTGAATGGGAGATTTTACATATGTGTGGGATGCCAATCACCCCTGTTTTGTTTTTGAGCTCGTACAAAAATGTTGTGACAGACTGGTCTTTCAGCTTGTGCTTTTACTCACATAAAACAAACATTACAAGATCATGAGTAGGGCCACTCAAGTTCTTGTCAAACATTCCTACGAATTATACAAATAGTAGTGCATTGTGTATTATATGTTAGATGCATAATATAATAATGATGAAGATGAGAAAAAATTATTAAAATATAAGTACCTCTCTCTTATTTCTTATAATGTAACGTACTAATATTTTATATGGATGGTTCATGAAGCACTCTCGGAAATCAAAGACTTTTGCGTGCCATTTATTTAAATGCACATTACCCCCATTAACATGATAGAGATTTTATGCATTTTTGATGCCTATATATATACTTATTTAGTAAAAATTCCAATCCTAATTGTCACTTTACATATTATTATGGAGAAACTGGAAGAATTCACAGTCATCAGTGCGACTCTTTTCTGTTATAATTTTTATATGTATGATGAGGCATAACGCAAAACAATGAAATTTTACCAGTGCGTTATGACCTGGAGACTAGAAGTTAATACTTATAAACAGCTAACACGCAGTTTTATATAATATAATATTATGTATATTATGCTGTTTTGTGTTGCATGTTGCATGATAAAAAAAATTAAAATGCTAAAAGTTCCACACTATATTATAGTCACACTCGTGATTGGTCACTGGAGAAAAAACCACACATCGATAGATATGCAATATATAAGTATATGCATAATATAAAATTAAATAAATAGTGACGTTAGAAAATGGAGATGCGAAGAAATATGTGTGTACACACTATATTAAAAGTGTATAACAGTATATATGTATCTAAACAATGTATAATAATATGTGTTCTTTATTAAATTAAACTTATACAGCAACAAGTTTTTGAGGAGAATTTTTTTCTTCTTGTTCTTTGTGTGTAATATATAATAATATATTATATTATTATTAACATTGTAAATATATATATTACAGTTACTGACTAAAAAGGATTCATGTGTTGATATATGTACATATTATGTATGTACATACAATATGCAGTTACTGGAGATAATAATATATTTTTTACTATCGAATTAATCGTTTTCTTCTTGGACTACTAATATAGTGTACTTTTATATATTATATTATAGTACATGCATTTATTACCTCTACATATAATACATACAGTTCTACATATATTATATATATATGTAAAATATGTAAATATTTACACAATTTTTACACACCGTCACATATATACACACATAGGAATTTTGAGTAATATTCTGCATTTTATAACACTTTTGTATGATGATACAAAATAGAAATGTCATCAATCAATTTTTGGATAGTTTCTTTTTCCCCATTTTAAATACACACAATGTATATATATGTACATTCAATTTTAATATGCATGCATTGCACAATAATTGTAATATTTTAAATATATTATATTAATCGTTTGTATACATGTATATATATATATAATTTAGGAGGAGGATTCAGGATTCCATTGATGTGATGGAAATCATCTCATCAAAATTTAAATACTATACATATTGTTATGTAATATGTAATATATATTACTTATGGTGTTTAAATATGCATCGGTCTAATATCATGGACACATTCAATGTATATATATGTGTATACGTCGCCCATTTTCCCCTCTAAATATCCTAAATGAAAAAAGAGGTATCATATTTATATTATGTATACATAGTTTTTCTCTTTCGTACATGTATCATACATCATAATATAGTACAATTTCATGTAAATGGTAAGAATTTTTTCTTCATATTTATATTGTAGTAGTAAAATAATGTGTTGTATAAATACGATTCCTGTTGGAAAATATATTATAATAATATATGTTTTGCTTCTAAAAAAAAATCTACGATAGACAAAACACATGCATACACACTCAAAAACTAATGACTACAACTACTAAATTATTACTTCAAATCTTGTTCATCTACATAATAATATATTATTAAATATCTTATTTTAGATTCTCAAGACCTCTATTACAACTTTTGGATATTATTTGTTTATAGTCTGAAACCAAAATGTTTAAGTTAGTCCCCTTTTTTCCTCAATATATAAATAATAGTTTTCTATTTTGATATTACACATAACATGTTATTATTCTTTCTTGCTTTCAACTGTGTATAGTATTGGTATCTCTTTTTTCTTATTATTAACTGCTACCTACTAGATAGTAGATATTATCTATATATATATTATACTAGACCTCTACTATATATCTGATAAAACAGATGATGTAATATGAGTAGATCGTTTCAGTACTTTTACTGTATACTGTATTATTATTTAAAATAAATATAAAAGAAAACAAAGGGGGAATATCTGAGGTAAAAGGGACTATAAGGAAAGGAAACACACATACATACATACAAACTACATCATATTATGTATAAAAATGTTATATCATAACACTTTTTGTTCATTTTTTTGCACTAGCAATAAATGTTTATAAAAATGTGTTTCTAAATCTGCTTCTATATTTTTCATACAAATCTATAACATACTATTTAATCTTTAATCAATAAATATAAATTACTATATAGACACACAATGACATTTTGGTAAATATTTTAAACAATATCTCATTTCTATTTCTTTTTTTTCTCATTTTACTTGCTTTTTCATAACATAACAAAATGTACAAGATTCTTGTTTGACATAGTAGTAATATAATATATAAGTATTCTCTAGTACTTTAATATGTACATACATAATTATTAGTATCATTAACTGATTGATGATTGGTTTATTTAACTGCATCCTTTTTGCTCCTTCTACATATAATATAATATTGTTCACTCACATAATTTCTATGAATGCCGGTTCCTTTTTTTTGTGTTTGTTATAAATGTAAAATATAGAATAATGTACCATACCATTACATTATAGAATATATTATTATGTATGGGTATCATTTTACATCAAATATTAAGAATAGTAATCGGAAGCATTTTCATTGTCTTTAAATTGCCACTTTACGTACATAAACTTCCATTTTTCTCTCTTTTTTTTCTATTTAATATTATCATATACTACTACTACTTTTTTGTTTTTTTTTAAAAAAAAAAGAAAAACCTTCTTTTTTTTTATTACTTTGTTCACTGCACTTCCAGAAATACTTTTCACGAGAAAAAAATAAGATACAAGATCTAGACAATGTCTTTTTTTTCCTCTATCATATTATTATATTATGTATATAAAAACGATAGTGTGTGTCAGAGGAAAAAAACGGAAATAACGGAAGAGAAAAATTACATGGTCAAATATTTTCTATCATTATTATTATTATTATTACTGTCGTATCAGAATAATGATTTATTCCAATTTGTATTTCCTCACGATGTAAGTCCTCCTCTAATTACAACGACAACCAAATGCTCATCTTTAGTATCAGCTTCAATTGCTGGACAACTCTTAGTTAAAAGCTCTGCACTGAATGGGCAAGGAGGAAAAGCATAAAGTACACCACCAGCTTCTTTACCTATAGGAATATTGATTTACCCAAAAAAAATGTATACATAGTTAAGACAAAATAAAGATTATAAAAATTATAAATGTAAATAAATTGTAGATTGTATAAAACCAAATAAACACTATAATATTCCGTATGTATTTACATAGTACATATAATATGAGAAAGATGTACTAACCCAGTGTTATAACTCCAGCTGCTTCTTTTTGTTTAAGATAGGAAACAAGATTACGAAGAGGACGAGATTGAACTCCACTACTACCATTCTCTGAACTCTGTGGACTTGAAATGGATGTTGGCATTGCCAAAAATATTCCATGGGCAACAGATTGATTAATCTTTTTCATTACATCATCCAGTTTTTGCTATGTTTAAGAAAAAAAATTGAAATGAAGAAAGTATTTTCTATTGAATGAATAAAATGATTGAAATGTGGTACTTAACTTTTTTCTTCTTAAATATACTAATTTAAAGCATGAGAGAAATATCTATTATCAGGACAAAATAAATAATAATTACCTGGTCAAGTCGTAATCGTTGAGTAATTCGAAGTTGATTTTTGCATTCATCATCTATCATGAGACCTTTAACTGATTCCAAGTCTCCATCGGTCATATACATTCTTTAACAATCAAAGAAAAAAAAATGTTTAAAATAACAATCATTATTATAATTTATTATTAATGATTATTTATTAGACGTAGAATATTATCAAGTATTTTATTCATTCCTAAATTGAAAATTAAAATATTATTTAAAAAAAAAAACTTATGAACATACTTGGAAGGGAACGAGCTGTTTTTGAGTATAAGTGATCCAGACCAACCCAATGGAACTTTTCTAGGAATATCAGAAATACTTCGAACACCACTTAAACCATTTCCAATATTTCCATTACTCCTCTTTCTATTTCTATCAGATTCAGAATCACTTGGACTTGTATTAATGTCAGTAGAATGACCAGACTGAACTTGAATTGCTGCAGCATCAAGAGGACCAACAGGACCGTCTTCAGAATTCAAAACTATATTTAATAGTAAGTTTTCCAAAATATTTATATATTTTTTGAATGTTTACTTGTTTCTTTTTTTTATATATATATATTGTATTTTAAAACAACAACTATTGATTGTTATCAAGTGTAATACACTACACACACTATTGAATTTCACTAATAATTTGATATTATTTTTGTTACAATGATATAACAACAAAAAACTTTATCATAAAAGATTTATTGTGTGTACCTCTTCCACGTGTATAATTTCTTTGACCACTATTTGAAGGTGGGCCAGTACTTGATCCTCTATATCCTTGTCTATTATTATTATTATATTCAAAATCACCAGCACCACCAGCACCCGGAGGCGGTACAACTGGTGGTCCAGGAGGTCCCCCACCAAATTCTGGATTATAATCTTGTTCTCCAAATTTCTTGGGTGTAGTACCTGGTGGGACAGTTCCATTATCTGCAAAATCTGTCCTTAATCTTTTATCAGGTCCTCCCAATGGATAACCTCTCATGTCCTTTACAGCAGCTTGTGCTGCATCAATTGTCTCAAAAGTTATATAACAGTTTAATTCTCCTTTGACCCAATCAATCTTTTTGATGGAACCAAATCTATCAAATTCTCTTTCAAGTTGTGCCATTGTTGTCCATGGACCAAGTCCACCAACCCAAATTTTAGTTGTTGGATTTACTTTACCATATCCTATCTTACATTGAAATTTCCCTATATATTGTCCAGATAATTCTGTCTTGGCCCTATAGAATTTATATACAAAAAATACAACAAATTGTTATTAATAATTATCACAAACATTTGAATGACTAAAATTGAATGAATGAATGACTAAATAAATAAATAATAATCAAGCCAAAAAAAAAAACTAAATAAACTGAAATAGTTTTAAAATTTGTTTTTAAATAAGAAACTTTACCTAGCTGCCATATCCAAATTGACATATCGGACAAAGGCATATGCATTTCCAGTACCAGGTGGTGGTCTTTTGATATCAATATCTTCTACAGTTCCGAATCTACCGAAGATTCTCCTCAATTCTTCATCCGTAATATTAACTTCTAAATTGCCAGCAAAAAGTGTTCGAGTAGCTAAAGGATCATCCTCCGGTGCTACATGATGAAGATAATTTGGAAATTTATCCTTTTTATTCTCATAAGGTCTTTCTCCTGGTGGTCCACCTCCTCCTCCTCCTCCACCTCCTTCGAAAAGAATTAAAAATCAAACATGATATACACATATACACTATATAAACAGATGAACTTGTACATATTTGTGTCAAAAGTCTGTAGTCACATAAATGAGCACAAATGATTTGACTTACCAGGAGGACCTCTTGGTGGTGGTGGTCCAGCATTAGAATTAAACCTATATTATGATTATTATTCAAGAAGATATTACATTTTAATAGAATGAAAAGTTGAGAGTAGAATGTTTGTTTTTACACAAAAAGTAATACATTATACAATAATAATAATAAAATGTACCTATTATAATGTCCAGGGTTATTCATTCCTCTGGGACCTCCCATATAACCACCTGCATGATGTTCATGATGATGCATCGGAGGTTCACGTCTTCCATAACCTCCATCATGATTTCTCATGGGATATTGATTCCCTTGAGGCATTGGTGGAGCATGAGGTGGTGGATATCCACCTCTTTGATTACCATCATATCTACGACCAACATGATCATCACCTCCAGCTCCAGCACTCCGATGACCCCTCGGTTCATACATCGGAGACCTAAATGGAAATATTAATAATAGAATAATTAATAAATTAGTTAAAATTCATTACCAAATCAAATACATGTATATGGGGGAAATACTCTATAATATATTATATATATACAGAAAGTAGTCTATAAAATACATTATTTATACTTCATTCATCAAAAATAATCATTTAATATTATTTAAATCCTTGTTCTTTCTTTAATAAATATAATATATTTGAAAATTGAAGAATAAATTGTAAGCTAGTTCTTAAGATATATGTGTATATTATTATAGTATACTGAGAATAAACTTATAATGATAATAAAATTATTAAGAATCTTTCATACACTGTAATATAAAATATGAATTCATTCAAACATTCATTCATTCACTCACTCACTCACACAGGCAACAGCAGAAATTCATCATCATACATACACCCACAAAAGCATAATTATTGGACATTGTTTTTTTTTTTTCCAGAACGATGATAAGTTTTTGTCTTTTTATACTTTAGTAAGTGTGCGTATATTATATTATGGTAAATTGTAATGTATGATACTGTAAAATGAACAACTATAAATAATAATATAAACATATAATATAGGATCAGTTGTTTGATATTAAAATACAAAAATTATGAAAACAAAAACATAGTAAAAAAACATATAATATATATAAAATTCAAAAATAAAGAGAAAAGAGAATTTTTTTGCTTTGAAACAGTAAGCTATATTATAAAATAATATATCATGATAATAATATTATCATCTTAAGAATTTGATGATTCTCAATCTATTTTTATTTTTTTTTTGGTACAATTATTAATGTATTTACCTTTACAGTTCAAGCGCACATTCACCACTGACATTTTTTTGGCACACATTATGATAACAGAATATCATCAATTCATTTTGTGTTTACCTCCTCAATAACTGATTAACTCACTTTATCATCATCAAGTTATGACTGTATATATATATGTTCACTGCACCAAAAACTTTTTCAAAGCATTTTGACAGATGTTTAAAACTCCACTCACACACCACCACATTTCCGGTAAAACTATGATATGTATAAAGATAAATCAAAAAATATATGGAATATAATATATAAATAGAACAGAATATTAATATGATGAAAACTGGATTTAGAACACGGAAGAACTAAACTTATGTAAAACACTCGAATCGATTTTTTTTTCTGGTGAACAACAACACACCTACACACTACACATCCAGACACTTTTTTTTTGGTTTTCCGTAAAAACATATAATAATATAATATAATATTATCATGACCAATGACATTTTGACAATACAACCTCCATCCACTTTCAAGAAACAACTTTTTGTTCCCGTCTCACCAATATTACGTAACTTTAATTAATTATAAGTACTCTCAATATCATGGTGTACTGTTTTGAATGAAAATTTTGATTGAAACTACTCACACTGAAAAATAGATAAAAAGGGATAAAAGGAAGAAAAAGATGCACACGTGATTAAAATAGATTTTATAGAAACCTAATAATTTTATACTTAGAATTTTGAAATGTATAAAAAAAAAGAACTTTATATGAACTTTTTAATGGTTAAAATCGACATATAATAAACGATTAATTTATAAATATATAATATTATATTATGGAAAACCACACAAAACTTTGGGTTTTTGCTGCAAATATATTATAGTCATAATTTATGACTGATATGGTTTCCATTATATTTTTTTCATTTTTATATTTTCCATTTTTTATATAGAAAAAAAAACTAAACAAAATGATAATTCCAACTCGTTTTATTTTTGCGCACACTTGACCACAATTTATAGAGAAATATAAAAAGCAATGAAATGATTTGATAATCAATTATTTTTCCACCATTTTGCACCTCACCATTATGTATGTATATTTTTTTTGTGTATTCCAAAACTTTCAAATGGAACAAAGAAAAAAAAAGGGGAAAAACATGAACTCGTGAGAAAACTTTTGTCATCCTGAATAGATTTTTGTTTGTTTGTTTTGTAAAGATTTTTTTTTTTGAATTAAATGAATGACCACCAATATATATATATATATAGCCACATCCAGCTCACTGGAATTGAAATAGGGCATAAAAGATCACTAAATGAACTCACATCTCGCTCACTCAACCTTCTTTCCTCTTCTACATCATTATTTTGTATCATCACCACCATTATTTGAGTAGAAACAAATTGCTTGATTAACTGATTGAAATACATCACCAAAAAAACCATCACAAAACGGAATATATAGAGAGAAAGAGAACCACCTTAGTTGATACGACACACAACAACTTGATGACTTATTGTAATAAAAAATAACTATCACACACTCTATTTATATTTTATCATCATTATATATACGAAACTTAAACAAATCACAGAACTAAAACATATATATATATATATATTATAAGGCACAGAGAACTGCTTTAATATTGGTAGTAGTAGTAGTAGAAGAGGAAGAAGCAGAAGAAGAAGTTGTTCTTGTTGTTGAAGTACACGAAGTAGTAGTAGTAGAATTTTTTTTATATTTTGGTAGTAGTAGTAGTGGTAGTAATGATAGCAATGATAATAAATATAATAATTCAGGAGTTTGACACAAGATAAGAGAAGAACAATAATTATTGTGAAAAACAACATTATTATTATTATTATTATATTTATGATTATAAAACAGCGATTCTAACCTTCTGTAATACCCACCACCCCCAGTTTCCCTATTCGAACTTCCATGTCCATAGTCATAGCTTCTAGTAGCAGTAGTAGTAGTAGTACCACCGACGGGATTAGTTGATGATGATGAAGACGGTTGACTTTCATATGCTGCTTCAACCATTACTGGTTTATCATAGATTATTATTCGGTTTTTACTAGCACTATGTTTTGCTTCTTTTGCTTCTGTATAACTTCTAAAATAAACGTAGGCCACCCTTTCGTCCGGCTCGTGGACAATTTTAACACTAATGTCACCAAATCTCTTGAAGTCTCTATATAAAGTATCTCTCACGACTTCATCTGATGCTTTTGAATGTAGTGAAGAAATACACAAAACTTTATAGGGATAAGGACGACCAGACGCTGACCTGTTTACAAAATCATTCATTATTATCAATTGAATTATTAAAATGGCATAATATTATAATAATCCATAGTGTAATTATTCCATACTTATATACTGTATAGCAAAGTAATACTTAAAAATTTAAAAGCATCTTGTTTGTGTAAATAAAATAAAGATTGGTAGATAGATAGAAAGAAAGATAGTTATATTGAAGAAGTAGATTGTACTCAAACTCTGTAAACACATCTTCAGACCAGACATCAAATTTAACAACTTTGGTTGCTTATTTTAGCAATTTAGCATTTTTATTTTAGCTTAATTAAGCAACTTTTCAACTGGGTTCTAAAATAAGCAAATTTGAGGTTGCTAAATTTGATGTCTGGCCTGAAGCTGTGTTTGAGTACAATCTATTGAAGACGTAATAGTAATAGTATCCTCTAAATAAAATTCTATATTATAATTATTATGCTTTTAAACACATTCAGACATATACACACAAAACATAAAACAACATAACAAATAGAATTACAAAAACTTATATGTATTGATAAATAGTAAAATAATAATATAGTGATCATAAAATAAAGTAAGTAGTATAATATAAATAAAATAAATATATATAATTATTTATAACTTACGGGTCTTTATAATCACTTCCAGATCCTCGATAATCATCATATCTTCTTGGTGGTAATGGTGGAGAATGATCTCTTCTTGATCTTCTATCAGGTGGAGTACCCCCGTCACTACTGTCTCTATCTTCATATCGTCCTAGACTACTTCTTGATCTTTTACTAATTGTTGGACTATGATCCCTGTCACGGTCCCTTTTCATTGATGATTTTCCGTACATGATGACGATGTTGTTGAAGGTGATAAATCTTTTATTTATTTATATTATACACACACTGTACTATGTATATATAAATGTCTTGACTATTTTATATACTTGATAGATTTTTTTAAAATTTTATTATTAATTTTAGTTACGTAGTACGTACGTAGTAGTAGTAGTATTTTTTTTAAAACGAACAAAACAAAAAGAAAAATAGTATTTAAATCTGTAAATACATATAATATATTATGTATAATATCACAATTTAAATACACAGTTAGTATACTTTACACTGTGTTTAATAAAAAACACTAAACGCTACGTCAAAAAAAAAAAATTAATTGGTATATTTCATAATTAGTAAAATGTTCGTTTTATTACTGAATTAATTATTCACAATTTTGTGTGTAGATTTTTCAAGATTTGTAAATGTGTATTTTTTTTAATATTTTTATTTTTTAGGTGATTCGGTGATAGATACTTTTTATTCTTTTTTAAAAGTAAGTATCAAATATATTATAATATTTTGGAACAACAAAAACAATAACAATAATATAACGACGAAAAAAGATAATGGGTAATATAAATAGTAAAATGGTTTACACGCGATAAAAAATAAATGAAACTATTAAATTTTGGGATCAATAATAACAATAATAATTATACTTTTTTATTGTTTATTACACTTTGGATGGAGGCAGGCAAGATGGATCCGAGTATGTACGTAAAATATATACTACGGCTTTTATTACTCCTATATGTTTTTCTGTGTCCGTATACATACATATGTACTTATGTTGTACAGATTTTTGACCTGCGCATAACTGTAGCCGGCTATATCCCAATTTCAAATAATAATTTTGTGATTTTTCTTTTGACTTTTGACAAATGTCAATTATATAAAAAAAGGTAAGCAAATTATATTATAGTTAATCCTCATATGAATTTGTAACATTTCATACAATAATATGTAATTATTATAAAAAGGATTTTAATAAATTTTTTATTTATATTAATTCCAGGTCTTGACAATTTTGTGTTCATTTTGTAAAAAAAAAGTATTATGTATTATGTATATAATATGCAGTCGGTGGAGGATAATCCCGGTTTTCCGATTCGGATTTTGTACACACTACAGACGTGATGATAATGATGATAATAATGTTACTATACAGTGAGATAGTTTGGAGCATATATAGACGTAAGCATGGATTGTAATATGAAAGGGAGAGTGAGAGAGTAAGAGGAGAGCCAGCACAAGAGAGGAGACAACGAGAAGAAGAAAATCAATGGACTAAATTGGTCTATAGAGAATACATACAGACAGAGAGAGAGAGAGAGAGAGTGAGAGAGAGTGAGAGAAAGCGAGATGTAGAAAGTAGAGAGAAGAAGACGAGAGCAGATTTTCGCAGTTCTATAATAAAACCCGGGCATCTTAGCGCTAAGATGCCCGGATTCATGCGCATGAATTCCGGGAGTGAACTCGGAGTCAAATCCGAATGAATTCGTTTTGGGAGTGGGCTCGTCACATTACTAGGAAATGTTGTGAATACACTCTCTTCGAATGCTAATGATATAGTTGAACCCACCAAGAACAAGAACAAGTAGTAGAAGAAGAAGAAGAGGAGGAAAAAAGGAGAGAGAAATTATATATATATTATTTACTCTTCTTTTATTCAGCAGAGTTGGATAGAGAGTGGATGAAATAATAAATATTCATTAGGGAAAGAAGAAGAAGAAAAAATATAAATAAAAGAAAGCAGTTTTAGAATCTCATCTGTTTATATTAATCAACATCATGTTTAGATATTTCTCTTATAATTATAATATTAGTACTGTAGTCAATGTAGCTATTAATTTATAAGAAATATAAAAAGGATTAGAACAAGTAAAAAAAAAAATCAAAAAGGTTGGAATCAACAGAAAAAATAAGAAAAAGGAAGAAGAAGATTTATTGGAATACAAAACGACTGTCATCCTGGATTATATTATTATACTATAAAAAAAAGGAAAGTGTATCATCCTACTTCTTCTTCGTTTTGATCTTTCCGTGAAAACGTGATTGTTTTGGTGGTGTTGTGTGTGTGTAAGGAGAGTGGAAAAGTGGGATAAAAAGAATTATACATAGATGTGGAGAAATAACAACCAATGTCTAATTACTATCCTCAAGTACCACCTCAATCACAATACACAGGTAAAATATTGATTACCATTATTGTTAACCATAATAATATATTATAATATTAGAATGATCTTTGATAATACATATTATATTATTATATTATCATATCATCATCATTATTGATTCAATCATTATTATTATGATGGTAAATTTTAAAATACTTTTATAAATATTCCATGGCTGACTAAAATATATTTATAGTGAATGTAAATATTCTAAATTTGTCTCATCCCTGTATATATTATATATATATATATATTAGATATACATAGAAATATATAATATTTACTGTTTACTATTTACTTTATAATATTTAAATATTGTAATAATAATAGCAATAATAATTATTATTATTGATCATTTATAGCTTCCAGTCGCAGTCGTCGCCTTGGACCAGCCTCTGATTTACCCACACTTGACCGTAGCCCAAGTAAAAACTACTCAATCCTTTCTGCACCCAATTCTACACGAGGAAGTCCTGTACGAAGAAATAGACCGATAAGTTCTAGATCCACAACTAATTCTCCACTACATCATCATCATCAAAACGAGTACATTTACGGAGGAGGAGGAGGAGGAGGTCAAGAAAAGTACATGGATGACTACATTGATTACACATCAAATGCACAACAAAGATCTAGGTCAGTACTAATAATTGTTGAATGTATAAAAATGTTATAATATCATTAATAATATTATGTTTTGAATTTTAAAATATTATTTTAATTATACATCATCAATATATATAATATTTAATATTATAATATAAAATACCAATCAGTAATAATTATTCTGGTTAATTATTAGTCATAGTAATTTTTCTAATAGGTCAACTTCCAGACTAAATCGATATGAACCACCTCAACATGATACACAATTCATTCCAATACGTGAAAGATCACTTGATCGTGGTATGGAACCACGATCATCTTCACGTAATGTCGTTCAGTCCGCACCAATGGGTATGAAATATTTATGAATTATTTCATGTTTCAAAATGAAGTCATAATATTATGTATTAAATATGTTTTATAATATACTGTATACTGTATAAAAAGTATACAAAATAGAAAAAACTAAATGAAACCCTTTTGTTTTTTTTTTACTCTACTACAAAATATTATAATTATAGACCAGCAATATTATGATGATGAATACTACAACCAGCAACCAGTATCAATATTAAATCGAACACGTCATGCCTCAGGTCCTTCTCGTCAAGGTGTTTCTCAAGGTGTCGGCCCTCCAAACCCTGATCCTTCTACATATTTGGGTGAACTTCAAATACAAAATTCAGAATTTAATCGAGAACTTCAAAACTTAAAAAAGGAATTAGAACTGACTAATCAAAAATTGGGTTCTTCAATGCATTCAATTAAAACATTTTGGTCACCTGAATTAAAAAAAGAACGTGCTTTGAGAAAAGAAGGTAAATTTTGAATTAAATTTATAAAATTGTATTGAAAATTGAAACAGAATACACATGATTAAAGAATCTATACTATATATATATATATGTATACTTTCAGTAGTTATTCTACTCTGTACTTACATCTTATAGCTATCTAGTTTCTAGTTTTATATTATATTTAAATGAATTTCTTGAAATTGTGTATATTTACAGAATCAGCTCGCTATTCTCTTATTACCGATCAGCTCAAACTACTTAATCAAGAAAATCAGAAACAAGCTTTACTTGTACGACAATTAGAAGAAGAGCTCAGGATGAGATCAAGAATGGGTGGAGCAGGACTAGAAATGCAACGACAAATGGAAAGTCTAATGTACGGATAAAATATCTTTTCATTTTATATTTCCTATTTTCTTTTTCTTAAAAAAACTTTGTTTCTTTAAAAATTCATCATAATAGTCATACATTGTAAATGCATTTAACACGTGCACAATGCACAATACTGTTTTTTATATTCATTTCCTATTCTAGAAATGAAAATGAACATCTTGTACGAGAAATCCGTATTCTCCGAGAAACTATCAAGGTTAGATACTTTTTTTTATAATAATTTAAAAACAGTTTCGTATTATACAGTATGTTTTATATACAAGAGATTCATTTTTTCTGTTTTGATTGATTGATTGGCTTACATATATGTATATTTATACATACTTATAGGAGCTGGAACTCCGCCTTGAGTCTCAAAAACAAACTTTACAGGCAAGAGACGAGTCAATCAAAAAATTACTGGAAATGCTTCAGAACAAAGGCATCGGTGAGATTTTATTCATACACTGTAAATACACCATATGCATGGTTTCTTTCTTCTTCTTTTTGGAAAAAAACTTGTACCTTTCACGCGTTATACTCACTTGCAAAAACTTCTAGTATTTGCATGGCTAAAACCTCGAATCCCTCAATTTGCCTATATATAGGTTTTTCTCCTTGTGTACGAGATACATTTAAGATACCTTTAAATAGTATTACATATATATAATATTCTGTCGCAAAAAAAGCAATCTCAGCAAAAAAAAAAAAATTTCATGGATCATGCATGATGTACACGTCTTATGTATATGTCTATAGTCTATAGTATATATGTATGTGTAATATAATACAATACACAATCTACAAAATACAAATATCCTGTCCTGTGTATTCTATTCTATTATAATATACTTTCATACGTTTCAATTTTTTAGATTCATAATGTTTCGTTTTATATAAAAGCTTGAGTATTGCTTCCTAAAAGATGCAGAAAAAAAAATTCCATTTCAACATTGAATCTTCGTTTATGTTACTCTACTAACCCTTCTACTTTCCTTTGTTATGAATATATCTAGGTAAAGAAGAAGAGCGTGCAATGCTTCAACAAATGCAGATGTTAGCCCAAAAACAGGTATTATCAGTACTATCAAGGGAATAATATTTTCTGTCTAGTACTACTACTACATATTACCTACTATATTACTGCTATTGTATATTGTATTACTAATAACAGATTTCTTAGGATGAAAAACTTTCTAATCTTTTTATATTGTGTCATAATATATTATTTATGCTTTATACTTTTATCTCTTAGATTGATGAACTGAGGATGGAAATACAAAAAAGAGATCAAGAAATGCTGGCCATGGCAGCTAAAATGAAAACACTAGGTAAAATTTTACCACATCATCATTAAAAATATACAAAACAAAATTTCCGTTTTAGGCTGTACTCTGTTCTACAAATGTTATAATATATGGAAACAAAACTAAAATATATGAAATGTGGAATTATATATACATATGAGAATGAATTAATCATAATATACATTGTTTTTCTTGTTCTTTTCCAATACCCCCTGAAATCAGAAGAGCAACAGACGGACTATCAACGTCATATTGCAGTTTTAAAAGAATCTCTTTGTGCAAAAGAAGAACATTATAATATGCTACAGGCTGACGTGAGTGTGAGTTTTTATGGTCTGAGCTATAAAATGCTCAAATAGATGTTACTCATTACAACATTCAAACTGTTTAATATATTTACATTTTACGTTTATATTTTAATAATTAGGTGGAAGAGTTACGTTCCAGACTTGAAGAAAAAAATCGAATAATTGAAAAGAAAACTAATACAGCTCTTCAAGCTGCTCAAGAGAGGAATCGCTTTGCAAATGAATTCAATGAAATTCGTGACCAAATGGAAATCAAAGATCGCAAGGTTAGTCAAAAACCTATTTTTTTAGGCAGATGAACCAGAAATATAAGAGACAATCATCGTTATGCTCTTTTTTGTAATATGTAAAATGAAACTGATGATTAATTAAATGATTTCTTTTACCTATTTCCC
>JABASP010002781.1:0-17772 GCA_019776565.1 Sminthurinus signatus | reverse complement strand
ATATAATATGTTATAGAATTATATATTAAAATTCAATATTTTAATATTATTACATGTTGTGTATAGAATTATATGTACTTATTATACTGCTTTTGTGATTTTTATGTGGGCGGGCAAACATTATTTAAGTATATATATTTAATGATGATGATATATATTATTATGTAAGTATGGAAAGATATTTACCTATACTTCAGAAGTGGAGAGCTATATCAAAAAAAAAGTGTACTGTCAGCTTCATATTTGTACTGTACTACTTTTTATTTTTGATGAAATATAAACTTTTATTAGGCTAAGATGAGAGAGACATATTATATTATGATACACACAGTAAAAGAGATTGAGTAAAATTGCGACGGGTTCGTTAGGGAATTATATGTATTAAGTTTTTTTGTCAAAAAGAAAAATTATGCTTATAGAGAACTTTTTAACCCTACAATCAGGTTATAAAGTTGTAATCATTGTGAATAACTATATATTATCATAATTCCTACTAATGAAAACAAAATACAAAAATTATGATGAGGGAATGGGGGTAATTGATGTAAAACATTTCTCGGTTCCTTTTTTTGTGGATTAAATATCTAGTGCTCTATATAATATATAATATACACATGTCGCATATTATATACATTGATAAATGTTATTATAAATAATTATTTCCCTTTTTATAATATAATATCTCTTTGTGATTATAAAAAAAAATCAACAAAATATATAAAGAAAATTATATAAACAAATAAAAAAGCAAGTACGCCTGTATATATAGTGTGAGTCAATATCACACTATATAATGCAACGATGAGTGTTCCTAAAACTGTGGTTTCTTCTCTTAAATACTTTTATTATTCATAACAATTTATGATTTGGAAACTTGTGTGCATATATATTATACAATATTTAGAAACTGAGGACGTATACGACTGTGACATCTTACTTATAACTCTTATATTTCCCTTTAGAAACTTGTCTTCATATTATTATGATAATCTCATGCATGATGGTGTTCTTCGTATGTATATATTATATATATAGTTACCAGCTGTGTCCATGACGTAGACAAAGTATAAGCTACTGTTGCATCGGTTTCGTTTAGTAAAAATGTATTAGAATTTAGAATCTGCAATATGTACATTTGTAATACATTCAATATATTCAATCGAAAGCTCTTTTTTCTCCATAAGTGTGTATTTTATAAAATCAGTATGACTCGTCAATCTTTGAAGAGCCATCAGCCACACATATCACCTAACACATTGGATATTATTTATGATAAGTACATTTCTATATATATGAAATAAAATTATATCGAAACAGAAAAGGGAACGAAATTTAGTGGGGACATCACACATAATACATTGACGGATAAAACCATAAAATCCGTCCTATGCTTTCTCTTGTACTTTGAACTGAACAATGTTCTGGAGCCTTTTGCCTGTCGTCTGTATGTAGTATGTATGTACTTATTATACGTACTAGGGTGTGTGGTGTGTGCCGCATGAATTATGACTACCACTGATGGAATCTTTTATTTCCCAAGTAAAATCTCTCCCACTCTCTGACTCATCCAATTCTAATACATTATGTACTCTGTCATTTGGGAAGGGATAAGGATAAAAGTCTATACATATTATAGGTTCATAAAGTAGAACCTTCGATGAAAAGGGTAGGAAATGATCACATGAGCAATGAGCAAAAACATATGAAGGCGAAGGGACGTGTGTGTGCATAGTATGTACGTGGATATACTGTACATAATATAGCTGACCATTTTACTGATATATTTTATACCACAGCTTCTAAGTTCTACTAATGTCGCCCTTTGGTTGATTTGCATGATTTTTCTAGGGTCCATAATAAATTCAACTAAGAGACACATAACTTTGAACCAACTTTTGTTTAGAGTGGGCCTCAGCATTCAGCATCATTGTTTATATGGGGGTTTTGATGTGTCTGAAGTCTAAATGTATAATACATATCTATATAATATATCCATCTGCATCTATTTGATTGCAAAGGGTGGCAAAAAGTCATAAAATTCCGTGCAACAATTTTGAGTCCATGCAGATACATAATGTACCCTGTGTACGCTGTATATATTGATATTATATATTATATCAGTCCACTCAAAACTCAAACACATCCTCAATCCTCAACATAAAATGGTCATTTACGGTAATGTGTTTCTCGAAGAAATATCATTTCCACACGTGCTAGTCGACTCGAGCAGTAAAAATCCATAATATGACAGTTCTCTCTTTCAATATGCTTCATGTGCAGTAATAATATTGGCTACACGGCTCCCTCCATGTGGTTTAATGCTTAGAACTTTGGAGGACGTGGACACTTTCTTTTCCATACGCTCCCTTCTTATTTCTGTAATGCAAAAACTAAAGATACATAATAATGTAATCTACGTTACTTTCACAAATGTACGTAGTATGTACACGTACATAAATTTTAGCTATATTATATATGACCATCTGAAATACTGTATACTGAGGATTAGTTTTCGACACTTTATCTATCCGTCCCCTATTTCTTGCTGTCTTCAACTGACTTTGTCTCCATTTCAAGAAGAAGTATTATACTCTCTGCAAATACTTTTTGTAATTGTAACACTAAATCTCTAGAAGAACAACAAGTTATACATCCTATACTATTTTAGGTTTTAGGTGCTAGAAATTTTCTCCCCATTTTACAGATTAGATGGGAAAACAGCAAGGGGCAAATTGAATACAGTCTAATAAAAACATATTAAAAGGAAGAAGAAAAGGCGATTAAACTGATATGACTTTTGCTAATTATATTACTAAGAAAAATTAAAGGCATAAGATGCAAAAGTGGTGAGTGCACACTTTAGATGTCATAGCGATTTGCAGTTCTACTGCGGTGCAAGGGATTTAATCTTTTGCCTTTGTAAAAGGTAACCAAGTTTACGTAGTAGTCTTAGTGGTTTTGATGAAGGATGAGATATGAGATAGAGACGATTATATCCATGTATATAATGGGTAGTAAAAAAATAAGAAATAAGAGTTTATGAATATTTTCTTACGACTACTCAGCAACACTATAACAATTAACTCCATAAAAAGTATGAATTTAAAATTTACTCATAATCCGAAACAGAGGAAAGATGCAAACACATAGTTTAAAAATAGCTTACAATTAGTCAGAGGCTGTGGTGGACAGATAAAACGTCGATTTGCCTGCAAATTAGCTGATTCAAGTTTTTTCCAAACTTAATCTCAGCAGTTTTATTTGTATACTATAGCTGTAAATTCGAATTGAAGCAAAATTTTCTGCTTGGAAATGCCTATTTTGGGGAGCATTTTCAATTTTTTATAATTTGTTATTGCAGCTTGAAACTTAAAACTAACAACTAACAAGTGAGTGAAGAGACAGATTTATTATATGTGAATTAAATACACATCTTTCATTTACACAGAGTGTAGGAGTGAATTTCAGTGTAGATTATTGAGACATATTATAACACATACCTAAATAGCATATAATATATTGCGTTTGTATCGCTCATACATTGACGAATAACCTAAATAGACTTCGTTTTACTGGTAAACCATTCCGAATTTCCAACCCTTGCATTCGATTATCCTTTACGGGTTCTTACAGGAAAAAATCGTAACTTGAGGAATAGAAATAGTACATTAGCATAAGAGATTTGCCAAGACTGGCATTGCATTGGGTCTGCTGGTAGCGTGAAGTTCAGAATAAACTTTAAACTAAAACAATGTGTAACTACTTACTAATTACAGAACTGTATACGGCAAACGAACATGAAAAGAGTAAGAGCTGGAAGCAAGAAGCACATATTGCATTTTGTATACAACCACTCAAAGCTTATTTACATGCAAGATGATTTCAAGATCACATGAACTTCTAGTAACTTGGAATGTTCATTCTCATAAAAATGCTAAATACATTCAATAATTTACACTAAATACTGATCCGTATTATACTGCTTGAAAATTAGTGATACCAAATTATTGAGACTTTAAATAATTTTGCATCAAAATACTTGAATTTTACTTTTCTCTATTTGTCTATGATAGTATTTTCTTCTCGTCATAATATATTTAGTCGAAATGATTTTTTCTTGCCGATTTGAGAAAATTCTGTAAAATTTAAAATTCAAAACATATAAATCAGGCATCTAAAATTCACACATTCCACTTATTCTCCAAACGAAGCTTTTTTTTATTGTACTTGAGTTTGCTGTTCTAAAATTAAACAGTAGATTTGATTTCAAGGTTTTAGAATTCGTGAATGTTTTAAAGCTTAAGGAAAACTCTTACAAGTGAAAATTCACTTATAAGGAAATAGAGAACAGTTGGAGTTTGGAATACTTAACAGATTTCTTAGATTCAAATGTACTTCAGAATCTGAAGTCTTGATATGTATTGCGTAAAATCATTCTAAATCCTCGTAGTCTGTATTCTGTGTTCACACTTTTTTTCAATAATTGTTTACATAAATGTCAAATTAAATAAATCAGAATCTCAAGACTCAAGATTCAAGACACAAGTCACAAGGGCAACCACGATAACGATGATGATGATGGTATAAGGAATTTAAAGTTTTTCAAGACACAAAAAACTAGAAAATCATGCTAAGCAAAAGTGACATGCAAAATATATTAAGCTCGAAAAAAGCTGAAAAAGACGGTCCTAGTTTTATAATCCTATATTTTTTTTAGACATTTCAAGTGTGAAGTTTGAAATTACTTTTTGAACCCTTGTGTTTTTTCTACATTAAGTGTAAATAAAGTATTCAAACTTGATCAAGAAAAACAGGATAAGAAGTAACGCATGTAGCGGAACGCAAATTATGTGCACGCACAAAAACAAAACCAAGATCGTTCTTTTCATTTACATAAGATACACACATAAATAGATCCATGTGTGCATTTAAATAAGGAAAAGGATTGAAAACTGCCAAGCTTTATGAACTCAGTTGCAGATATTTGAGGTTCAAGTAACATGACGAGAGTTTGTTTAGCACAAAAAAAAATCAAACGGAGAAACCTATCTATACTATCTATTTATATTACAGTTTTCCAGTTTTATGCAGTACGTACATTCCTACACATATTTTGAAAATGCGTACAATACACACGCATAAAAAAATCCACATTTTGCTCAGTTTCTAAAACTACTTTTGAATCTTTCAAATTTAATCTTTATACTTTATGCAAATAGGACATCAATATCACTACGTCGACATCATAGCAGTTTGCATGTTTGCATGGAAGCTGGCAGCAGAAAATTTTCAGCATTCAAACGTCAAACCTCTCCATCAAACATTTCTCCATCTAAAATCTAAACCAGAGCCACAAAACCGAATCGAAGCTTATGCCACGGGCACGTAAACATATACCACACAGTTCATATTTACAAAGTAAAAAAAGGACGTTCAAATCTAATAAGAAATATTATCTTGATGGATATGTTACAGAAAATCTGCAAAATGTTACCAGTGGCTACAAACTTTCTACTTACTTTAAAAGAAAAATATTCAGTGCTTAGTTTTCAATGCAGAATAGGAGAAAATATTTTCACGCAATTCAATAAACAGTATTAGCGCTCAGAGCTCAGTACATGTTAGAATTTCCACACTCTAGATTCTAGAGAAAGGAGAAGTGAGAATATTTCAAAAATGTAAAATGTTTTTCTTTTCCTGGTTTTCCAATGACATTCCTAAAAGAATCACTCAGAAACTTTACATCTCCATTCTATACTTTTTAGGTTCATGGTTTATTTTATCATTAAAATAAATGTATAGGTGTTTATGCGGTTGTATGGAAATCCAAGACAAATATTTTATGCTCAAAGCTGAAAGCTGAATAATGATAATAATAAAATAGCAATGAAGAAATGAAGAGACACGTGTGAATATTGAGGATTGAGGAGAGGTAATATCAAAGAAAAAATCAAAATCTAAAAGCAAACAATACCAGTCCTCTGAACATTGAATGTGTATGTATCTTTTTTCATTTATGTATATTTTGCCACATATTTTTGCTTTTTGCCATGTTTACATTCAGCTTCTTTCGTTACATTTATTTGTCATGAGTCATATAAATTTGAAACAACTCCAAGATCCTGTCTAAAGATAATCTAAAATACACTCCTTCTGTACTCTGTACACTGTACACACAAGAAATAATAAAAGATAACCGTATAAAAAATTTTATACCATGCACACTGCCAGATTTGTCACTTTCTTTTGACTTTCCCAGCACATTTGTTCCCGTCCATTCAATTTCTACGGAGCATAATAAGTAATGAGCAATAAGGTAAAGCAAATGAGGGTGGAAAAAAAAACCCAGAGATGTCTTTTTTGGAGACTTGGAGATAATTTGTTTTGCATTTGTGTAAGTGAAAATAATGGATGCTTGTGTTGATTAATAAGGAGGTAAATATCCAAAGGCCAAAGATAGGAGATCCCTGTAGCCAATGTCCAGTGAACTCTATATTTAATACTATAATATATTATACATATCTATACGTGTGACTGCATCCTGTGTCCAGTGCTGTAAACAATAAATCTTAACTTTTCCAAGCTTTATTTTATAACATCCAACAGTAAAAAGTAAAACGTACTGCATTCTTTACAAAAATAGACAGCTACTTTGAAATTTTCAACAAGGTAGATAAATTTCCCGTGGTTTTATACAACGACTAAGACTGCCCATCGGCAACTTTGAGAAAAAGAATGATCTTTTTTTTTTACTATTTGCCTTTGCTTTTTGGTTTCCTTTTTTTTGCGTTACACATTAAACAGAGCTCATAAATTATATGCTTATTTTTTCTACGCTGGCTTAACTTTTAGAAAGAGATAACGAGTAAAGAATGGACGTTTGCAAGTTTTAAAATACTCTTTTGCATCTTGGCTATAAATAAATAGTAGAGAAAGAATCAGCATGCCCAATGTCCAATGTCCAGCCATGTTCAATGTTCGATTCATTCTCTTTTTTTCTTCTCTGTCATTCGCTCCAGGTTCCGTTTTCCGTAGCTACTTTGTAAATATGTTTATGCTCTGTATTCTGTATAATACATAATAATACATACTGTAGACTAGCACGACTGCATTGATTACATGCTAATGCCGTCCATAAAATACACACATTTAGGCTTGTAAATGAGCCGTGACTTTTATTTGGCTATAAAAAATTTGTAGTTAGATACAGCAGTACATTTGTTATTTGTAAAAGATAAGGTATAAAAGAAATGGAAAATGGATAAATAGAAAATGGCAAGGATGTAACAATGTGACAATTGACACGTCCCAATGTACGTATTCAGAAAAACTGAAAAAACAAGCATAGTAATTTTAAATTGCTACTTGTTTTGAATGGAAATGTATAATATGATTACATTTCAACTCAAAAATATTGTTTTGTTTTTGACGATCCTATTTTTTCTTGGTTCCATTTCGGATTTGAAGCTGAAATACCTACAAATGTTTGCAGTTTGCATGCACGCATAAAAAACCAAATGTTTTTTTTTTACTTTTTACTTTTTACACAAGAGCGAGACACACCGGCGCGTGAACTAATTTTGTTTTTATGACGTGTATACTGTATACTATACACTGTGTACATGAGCTAACTCTTGTACCTTTGCTCTTAAACCTTAAATACAGTGGACTTGCTACACATAATGTATAATGTATACAGAAGAAGACATACTCCAGGTTTTTCCGCCTGTCTCCTCTTCCCAACAGCTTTCATTTCAACTTTTTTTTCCTTTTAGTTTTTATTACAAGATCCACATTACATTTCAAAGTTTAAGAAAGCAAGAAAAACATCAAGCCCAGCTCCGTTCAGTTGAAACAACAAGACGTGAGGCTTTCAACTCATCATAAATAGTCAAAAAACATCCAACATCCAACACTGAAAACTGAAAACTGTCTATCTATAGAAAATGGAAATTGAAGAAATATATTCCAAAAATATGAATAATCCAGATACAGATTTATACAAAATTTATCCCATCAGCTTGCTGTACTTTTTACTTTTTACACTGTATAAAAAGGAAAAAATGCATGGGAAAAGAAAATGGCAAAATGTCCTCAAAAAAACATACATAGTATAAGACATTAGACATTAGTATATTATTCCAAATTTTTCATTTATTATATGCACCTTGAATGAAGCTGATGGCAGATGGAGATGGGAAAAAGAATGTACTGTTTGCAGTTTTCAGTTCTTTTAACTTGAATGAAGAATGAGGAATGAAGAGTGAACAGTAAATGCTTTTTAAGACGGAGGACGGTCGGAGCAAAAGGTGATGCCCAGGGTAATCTGTTTGCGCCATAAATTTAAAATCTCCCGTCTCCGGCATCTTAGAACTTAGAACTTTGGATTTTGGATGAAGTAAAGAAAAAGAGAGGAAAAAAACGGAGAGAAAAACAGCAATGAGTCTAGAATCTTGAATCTTGAGCTTTAGGCCTCTCAAGGCAGAAACAAACTGAATTTTCTCTTTCTTTTACCCTAAAAGAGAGAGAGAGAAATAAAAAACGTCGCAATCATTAGTTTCATGAGAGGTCTGCAAAGCAATGCTAAATGCTAAAGGAAAGATGTAATAAATGTAAACATTTCATTTCACCCTCATTTCGAATGTCGAATGTCGAAAGAAAGAATTACCCTTTGATTTCCATCTTTGAAAATGAGTTTCCGTGTTTGAGTTTTGAGTTTCTATGAAAAAAATACTGTAGATAGTGAAAGAGATTGAATGGAGTGGAATGAAATAGAAATGCATATAACATGTTCTGCCGTAGGTCGTAGTTGAGTCGTAGGTCGTATTCGTAGGTCGTAGGTATTAAAAGAGAGGATTTAAACGATGGTGATAGCTCCAAGATTTTTAAGCATCAACTATTTATATGCATCAAGTACCCAAATCTGTCTCTGTCTCTTTCTTTGTCTTCATTTCTTTTCCTCGGGTAAGTTTTTTAGCAAGCTCCAGACTCTAGAATCTAGAGTCTAGTTGTGATCAACTTGCGTAGGTAGGCTTTTAGCAGGATGTAGAGGATGAAAAGCACAGTCTACTGAATAGTGAATAGTAAATAGTAAACAAAAAGGACTATGGACGATGGACGCAGTTAAAATGGGCATACATATTGCATATTATTCATTACTAGGTAAAAGCTTTTCAAGATTCCTCTCTTTTCTCTTTCTCTTTTCACGTGGAGTTTGGATTACTACACAACAGTTTAATCAAAATTCTCTCTTTTCCGGGTTTTAGTTTTTTACGCAGACTGCTGTAGAGTCTAGAGTCTAGAATCTAGAGTCGAAAGATTAAGATGATCAAGTTGAAGCTTTGGGTTTTTGGGTTTTGGTAGGAAACTCTTAAATACCAAAAAAGATATGCATTTGTATTTTGTGTCCAATGAAAGATGAGCGCTTGTAACCAAAGGCTACATTTTCCCGTTGCGTCTTACGTCTTACGTGTTACATATAGTTTGTGCAAGAGGTAGGGAGAAAGAAGAAAGAGGTGAGTGTTTAATTGTGATCCATCTTAATCCCCTTGCATAATACAACACAACACAAAAGAGTGTGTTACAGTAAGTGAATAGAAATCCTAGAAATATTTCAAACGCCCAACAACACAACAACACAGACACGTAAATGAGAAGGATGAGGATTGAGCATTGAGCATACAAGGCGAATCTGAATATCTTTAATACATGTACGACAGTATGTATTATGTACCTTAAAGAAAGTAAAATAATTGAAGATTCTACAATCTACAATGTACAATGTACATTGTTGTTTGTTGTTGCACACACACTTCTTTGAATGTTTGTTTTGTGTACGTGTAAATTTGCCTTGTTCATTCTTCCCTCTTAGTTCTTACACACTGCAATCCTATTATCCTGAGTCTTAGGAATAATTCCGCGTAGCAGTAAGCAGTAGGTTCTCTACTTTCTACTTTCTCAATTTCGGTGTGATAGAATATTAAACAAAATTGAAATGTGTGTGTCTAGTGCATACTATTTATATTGTATATTCACTACATTCTGCATATAGTTTGTACAATGCACAGCACTACAAGCTACAAGCTATGTACAAAGTACAAAGTACAAACACAAGGTATTCACACGGAACATTGGAGATTATTGTTACGCATAAATATAGAATCACTTTATTTGAATAAAACAACCTTCCTCATCTCCTACATTGTACGCCCTACCTCCAGTGAACATGTATTATTTGCAGTATACAGTATACACAACACGCACCATGGCTATTTGCTATGCACTATGTACATAAAAGACATTACCTGTTTTACGCAGTTGATGCTCCGGAGTCCGAAGTTCGGAGCGTGGAGAAGATTTTGCAGCGAAACATTGCAATAATAATAATCATGAACCAGGGGCAATATCCATGGAAAAACAAAGAGAGTGCGTAACAAACTGAGATTAAGAACGGAGCTATATAGTACATACTATAGGCTATAGGCACTATTATACAGTATATAATATAACTTTAGTGGATTTAAGTAGTGTACAAGATTACTGCGTGTGCCACTGTGCTATATTATAACTCTAGACTCTAGACTCTAGACCAATTTTCAATATCTTGTGTATTTTATTACTATATTTCTGATTCTGATATTAAGAATAACGAATAGAACTCGTATTCCTTCAAACACAGTTTACAGTATAGAAACTTTATAGTCGATTCCACTTCTCAGAATCTAGAGAATTCAGAATCTAGAATCTACAGATATATAATTTTACTTATATTTTCAGTTTGCTAGAAAAGTGTATCGTGATTCCGCATCCAGTTTTATTATAGACCTTTTTCATATTTTTTCTCTTTCTCTCTTTATTTTCTACAGCTTTTTAACTCGTAACAGCTTTGAAATGTATGGATTGCATTGCTTATGATTTTGTTAATATTGCGCCTATATAGAATATATAGACTGTATATTGTATAATGTGGAACAGTTACAAGATGATTGGCTCACAATGAGCAGTGAGCAGTGAAAAAACTCTGTTATACACAATAACCAATATAGAGCATTGTATATTACTACAGTCTGTAAAACGACTTGGTCCTGTTGTAGAGACTTTAGATTTGAGACTTGAGGCAAAAGGAAAGGAAAAGAGGGAACAAGAGAATCCGAGGAACAAAATACCCGTAAAATATAAAGTGTAATAGAAAATTCCACCAGAGTTTATCCAATCTCCAATTCCTACTCGGATTTCATTTTACAATACACAATACAAAATACACCGTACAAAATACAAAATACAATACATGTTTACACCTGATAAACATTGTGTATTTTTTGACAATATGAGGCATTTGAAATTCAAAGTAGTAATACTTGCTGTTTACACTGTGTTACTTGTTATTTGCTATTACTACAATACACAATACATTCTATTTTTTATTCCCGTGGAATGTTGATAAATACAAAAAAAACTTGAGAGGGTTTTGTATGTACAAATAGATAAAGTAAAATAAAAAAACAGGGTACAAAAGATGTATCTAAAAAGAATATTGAGAACTGAGCACTGTGAAATTGTACATTGTACATTGTGCAATTTGAACAGTTTGTAACGAGACACGAGTAACGAGAGTAAAGAACAAATATTTATTAAACACATTTTTCTTGAAATTCCTGTGGTACACTTTTCTTCATTTCTTCACTTGTATTGTAAACTGTAAGTAATCTAAAATATCGTAAATCGACAAAGAAAACAAAGAGAATTTTAGTAAAAAGTCAAGTTTTTTTTTTTCTGAAAATGAACTCTTTTCTTATGGAATAGAATCCTAGGGCATTGTTTTTATTTTTATTTTTATTTTTCGATTTTTGTGTTTTGTATCCAATTCATTGTCTTGATACCATAATAAAGAATTTACAATGAGCATACATTGTACTTTTTGTACATTGTACACACAGCCCATAAATTGCATATTTCATATCGCAAACAACATTCTGGATTCTGGATTCTAGATTCCAGCACGTACATCGTACATTGTACCGAAATCCTCACATACATTCAAAATCCAAGATACAAGATACAAGATACAAGAAACAAACAACGGTACAAAATCCACCAGTCAGAAGTCAGTAGTCAGTAGTCGACTGCATACAGCAGGCTTTATGTACATACAAATAGTATACTATTTTACAGGAAAGGAGCGGAAAGCGGGAGACGGGAGACGGAAACTGAGAGAGAGACTTAGGAGACAAGAGGAAAGTTTCCGAGCATATTTTTTTGTTTACGTATTTATTTAATTATTTATTTATACAAAAGTCCATGTACTACGTGCTACGTAGTACAAGCGGACTTTGTATAGAAACTAGATACAATGTACGAGATACATGATACATGCAGACTACATCTTACATCTTCCATCTTACAGTGTCCTTGTAGACTTGTACTTTTGATTTGTTGACGGTACGTAGTATGTTTCACTTCTGCTCTTTACTCTTTGCTATTGTTCTCCCACTCTACACTCTACAATACACAATGTTCCATGTCATGTTATAATGATATAATATACAATTCTGTCTAGAATCTAGAATGTAGAATCTAGAGTGCAGTGCACACTGAAAACTAAAACTCATGGAGGTAGACTCGTAGCACCAGCATCAGCATCAGCATCACCATCAACATCAACATCAACAAGACGGCGAATGCAAAAAGCATACATATTACTATTTTTGTTGGAAGTTGGAGGAGCAAGTGCAGTTTGTACTCTGTACTCAAAATATTATGTATGTATAGTATGTCTTTTGGTATTTGTTTGGTTTTGTTTGGTTGGTTTTTTTCCCTTGTACTTGAATTCATATTGACTATTTTACACAACAAGACGGAGCAAGAGGAAGAAAGAGTAAAAGAGTGAATGAGTGAAGGAGTGAGTGAGAATTTATGTACTTTGTACATTCTACATTGTAAATCCTACATCTTACATGTGTATCTTTTTTGTTCATGTGTATACTTACATAACGTACGCTGAAAAAACCGAAGTAAATGCATACACATACTTGAATGTAAGTATTAAAGATACAGAATATAAGAGTGCAACTAGGAGAAAAGCCAGTACATGCTGCATGTTACATGTTACATGTGCTTACATATATATTCTTTATTGTCTACTTTCTTACATATTTTTTCTACTTTTCACAACTGTATTTTCTCGCACTGTATCTAGTGTCTAGATTCTAGATGTGTAAGTTGCTGCTCGAGCCTCTAGACGGTCGTGTATTGTATTGCATTGGCATGGACAACTACAAGTGCAAATGTGTTTACGGTTTACGGTGGTGTTGTGAGTAGTACACAACACACAATGCCTACAAGAAGTAGGAAGGCGAGTATCACAAGTTGAATTGTGTGAACAGGAAACAAGATACAATATCTGTACAACAAGATGAAAAAGATGAGGGAAGAGGAAAGAGGAAAGTTTGAATACGGTGGTAAATACAAATACAAAATACAAATACAAGGGAATGGTAACATTTATTCGAGTATATATGATCAAGATCCTACAGTACAATCTACAATGAAAAAATACAACCTCTACTACATTTTATCCGCGCTGTGTTGTGTCTCGTGCCTCAGTTTTGGTGAGGTTGAGCTAAAGTAAAGGAAAGTGTACATTGTACATTGGAGCATTTTATGTTAGTTTTGTTTGGAGTATGGAAAAGAGAACTTACTATAGTGAGAGCGAAGAACAGAACAGAAACCAGAAAGAGAGAGAATGGAGAACGGAGCCGAAGCACAAGAGAATCTTTTGCTTTTGTATAAAATAGAGTGAGTAACCGGGTGGATTCTCGAGTCCCGAATAGCATTTCGTTGGCGTTTCACCTAAGGTCGGTTCGTTGGCTAGCTAGAACTAGAACTAGAACTAGCTAGTTGGTTGGTTGGTGCTGTCTTTACTCTCAACTCTCAACTCTCAACTTGTAGTAGTACATTCTACATTCTACAAAATATACTATAGCTCACACACATATGTAAAGATTTTCCGCATATACACACGCAGGCAGCAGAACCAGAAACCAGAAACAGAAACAGAACTAGCGTTCAGCGTCATTCACAATTGTGAGCAAAGGAAAAAAATATTTGCCGTCTTTTTCTCTCGGTTTCTCTCTGTTCCACGTACCTTCAAGATAGTTTTACTCCGTTCCCGTTCCCATTTCAGCTGCAGTTTCAGTTTGAGTTTGAGTTCCAGCTCAGAGTTGTTCGTCTTGAAATCGGTGGATATTCTGAATGTCGGTATTTCGGAGTTTCGGAATTTCTGAGTTCCCTGCTCTTTGCTCTCAGTGTGTGTCTCACTCCGCGGGTAGCCACTTTATTCCACTTTATTCAATATCCGCACAGCATCTAATCCTCGTTATTATTATTACTATTATTATTATCAGTGGTCTTAATCTTATTTAAGAATTATCGAAGATTAATCTGCTAGTTTCGAGTCTTGAGTCTTGAGATTTGAATCTACATACTTGATTCTGTTTCCCTTGTCAATTATACAGAATTTATAATTTATTATTTGTGATGTGACTTCCTTTACCTTGTGCAATTAAAAAACAATCTGAATGTATCCAACAAAATAAGATAGGAACAAAAGTGAAATGTATCAAAAAAGATAAAAGAACAAGTTTCAAATATCAAAAATCAAAAGTTTTTGTTTATCAGATCAACTCAATTAATTGTAATAATCTGTGTGTAAAACTCCTGTCACACCAAAGTGAAACCGACAGACAGACTTGAGACATTCATTGGAGTGACGTTTTCAACTCTTTCAACTTTTAATCATTTCCTGGAAACCTAAAACCTCTACACAACGCTCAGGTAAATTTACTTTCATTCTAAAAACATAAATATTTACATAGTAAATAAGTATAATAAGTAAATAAATATTTATTATTCAGTTATTCAGCTCAGTTTTGTTGTGAGCTAGTGCAAAAGTTGAGGATTCTGTTCTTCAAAAAACTTTAGATGAATTAAGACAAAAAGGTTTTTAGTAATTGGTAAATGGTGTGAATTGGTAAATTGGTGAGCATTTTCTTGGATTTTGTCCTAAAGTCCAAATTTTATTGTACAACTTTTATCTGTAAAATTATCAAGCTATTCACATGTACAAGTTGAAAAGCCAAAGGCAAAATGAAATCCAAAATCAAAGCCAACAAATCCGACATGCCGTTATATCAAAAAACCTGCTCATTATAACCTCAAACTACCAACTAAAGTGACAAAAGGATAGGTCAAAAAAAGTTTTTTTTTCCTGCAAAGAAATTGGCAATTAATGACTAGACTAGAAACTAGAAACTAGAAACTAGAGAATTGAGAATGGCTAAAAACTACCAACCAAAACCAGCTCAGCTCTATTCAGCTCAGTTCAGAGTCTGAGCCTCAGACACAGTTCTAATTACTTTGAATCATCATTATTATGATGTGAAAAAGGAATCATTTCCTAATTAGTGAAATTGATGACTATTTTCTGGCACTGATTTCCATTAAAACTTGCATTTTTTTTCACCACAAGATTCCCTGGTTGGTTTCTCATGTCTGGCACTTGGAACTTGGTATTCCGTTTTGTTTTCTTGTCCTCACTTATTTTTTCCTTTCTTTCATTCTCTCATTCTTTTGGAGCTCATTAACTCAAGGTCGTTATTACCACATGGAAAAAAGTAAGATGACTTACTTATGGTCATGTACAATTCGCACATTACTATGTACATAATAATGAGAACTATTTTACACCATTTGTATGTAAAATGTACAATGTAGATTATACAATGTACGTTGTGCACTTTACACTGTACAATGTACAATGTACATTATACATGTTTTCCCTCATTCTGTTCTCTTGTTGATAGTTGATAGTTGGTTTTTACATGACTCAAAAATGTGCAATTAAAAATCCTTGGCACTGCTTCGCCTCTCTTATTGCCGTTTTTTCCTTCTCCTTGAAACGACTTTCCTCTTTATGACATTCATTTACATCATAATAATATACGATATAGATAAAGATACAAAAGTATATAACTGTTTGTACATTGTACATTGTATGTAAATGCTTTTAATTTTCTTTGTCTTTTTTCCATTTTTCATTTCATTTCATTTCATAAAAGTTTACACACTAAATAACAGTGACAAAAATATATAATTCATATTCTACACAGTAACTTTTCTCGTGAAAAAGTTGGCGTGTTGTAAAATTTTATTTGTCATAGAAAAACTAATAATAATACTAATAACTAATAATATTTTCTGGTCAATTCTTTTAGACACATTATTAAAGTTTTTAGAACCATGAATAATGAATACCTTTTCCTTTTATTGTTTTATATTACAGGAGATATGAATATATTTTATTCACTGTCCAAAATTTCCTATTCAATTCAGGAGCGGTAATATAAAATAATCTAAAGTGTAAAATGTAAAATGTTTTATTGTTTGCATGATGAGTGCAGAAGAAAAAAGACAAAAGATGACAAAAAAGGTGAAAAAAAGAAAGTCAGGAAGAATTTTCTAGCCAAGAGTCCAGATATTTTTGAGATGGAGGAAATCTACTGTGGACTTTAGACTGTAGACTGTAGACTTTTGCTGTAGAAACTAGGAGAAATTTGACGTATAAAGTAGTATACATGATGTACGCTGCACACTGTACAATTTAGAAAGTACATGAATGAATTATGCAGAGGAAAGTTGAAGTTGAAGCTAAAGAGAAGAGCTGAGAGATGTGATGACGAGGATTGCAATGTCGAGATGTACATACATGTATGTAGAAGATGTGTGTATCATGTAATATGTAGGGGATGTCAACGAGGATGAAATGGAATGAAAACGACATAGATATCTTGTCGAACAATGGTCCGCTGTAATTAAACCATAAATTTTGAGTAATGATGAAATTCCTCATTACTCCGGCTCTGACTCTGACTTTTCCATTGTCTATTGTCTCTGACAGCCAGCCTCTCTGTCTGGTCTGGTCTGTGCAAAATATATATAACGTATAACGTATACGCGTGTGTCGGAATCATGTGTAGTCAACTGGGAGTCTGCTAAATTCCCACATGAAAAATTGGCCTTCCCCTACATAATTTTATCACACATACACATGCTTCAACTCTCATCTCTCGTCTCTCGTTTCTCATTTCTCGTTTTTCTCCTCTTGTCCCTCGCAGAATCTAGAATCTAGAATTCAGCATCCAGAATCCAGACCAGACATTAAACGAAAACTATTTCAAAACCATGATATTTGCGCCTGTAGTAAAAATAATCATAATACATTACTGGCTGCATTTCGCCTTTCACTGTGCTGAAACGTAGTTTACGCAATGTTTAAAGAATAAAGATAAAGATGAGTACTCGATGAGTTTTCTCTGCTATGAAACTCTAGTATGGAGACTACAGAATTGGCCAAAAAGATTCAAGGAATCCGCATCCACTTGACTGGAAAATGGGAAACCTTGCAAAACCTTTCCAAATAAAAGCAAAGAATCCCTGTAGAAATTTATACAGTGTGAATTGCAAATTGCAAATTGTGAATTGTCAAGTAGAAAATGATTCAAAAGATTCAATATGCGATATTCGATATGACTCAATATCATGAAAAAACATGCATGTACAATGCACAATGTACAAGTAGAAAGTAAAGTGTAGAGTGTAGAGTAGATTAGGCCAAAAAACCAAAAGTACGAGAAATTCAAAGTCTCACCCCGTCAAATCGTTCCTTTTGGTGTAGAAACTAACCTCTGAAAATATTTTTCTATTTGGTTAAGGTTT
>JABASP010002780.1:0-17775 GCA_019776565.1 Sminthurinus signatus | reverse complement strand
TTTTTATTCATTGTGCATCGTTGTATAATATTTAATATTATATTGCTTACGTATATTTTGTATGGTGATTTTAATACAAAATCTCTCATAATATTATATATATACATGCATGCATGTTTTTTTGTTGCTTTTAGATCGAGTTTCCAGATTTGGATAATACATTATCTACAAGAATACGAAATTTTATCCAAAGTTTACAAGTAGATAGACCTCAATCTGTTCCTGTACGAATTTTCAGGTAAAAATAAACGTATATATATACGTATAACAATTTGTTTACTCTGAAAATGAAAGCTAACGTATAATATAGTAATATACTTATTATTATATTCTAATTTATTATTCTTGACTCCTAAATATGTGCATGGACCTATATAGAGATGACAGCCGAGAACGAGTTTCATTTGTATCCAATTTAATAGAAGACCGGGTTGATCGAAATTCAGATAATTCATACCACCAATTTTTAATTGAGTTAAAACAATTGGTTAGAAATTATTAATGATACAAGATACAAAATGAACTTTATAATCCTCTCTTCTGTATGTGTGTGTTCAAGATGTCTGTTTTAAAACAAATAAATAATAATAATTTCTTGTTCCAAAATAATACTTTTAGTATAGACACATTACTTTTATATATTATTATTATTTTATAGTATAGACCTAAAATATATATATTATGTATACTTTGTTTAAAATGTCTGATCACTTTTTATAGTATTATTTATTATTTCTATATTCTATATAGTTAATAGTTAATAGTTAATACTGTTTACTATAGACTATAGACTACACACTATATATTCAGTAAACCCCAAAAAAACCAAAGGAGAATTTTTTAGGCATTTATTACACCTATATTATATAGTTACTACTAATGATAATACATACACTATATACTTATATACTCATCATTTTAAATAAAGAATGTTATGCATTTACATAATATTATATAGAACAGTAAGTATATTAAGTATATGATACAATCGCATTTTCTATACTTTCTTCTAAATATATAAATAATATACACACTATGCAAATAATAAATAATATGTTCTTTTCCAATAAAAAAAAAGAAATAAAATGAAGCACTTTTCGCTTTTGACGCAACTATTAAGGTTTTAAAAGCTATATATATATATGTCTCTTTTTCCGATTGTAGAAGTAAAAAGTAAAAGTACATCATCTATAATTAAAATATATGTAAGTATATTTGTACATCTTCATAATATTATGTGCCGATTTCCTTTTCAGGTTTTTTGGAATTTCAATAATAGTGTGTGTTTTCTCAACTCTCTGTTTCTCAATTCTGCTTAAAGGTAGTTGACCCTCTATATATAATTACGATTAAATAAAATACAGGTACCTACTTTGAATAAATTATGAACAAAACACTGATAATATTGTTATTTCCGCTAATTTTTTTTTGTTTTATTTGTTCCTTATATCAGCAGCCAGTATAGATAAAAAAATTAATGCATTTTTTAATCAAACGGTGCAATGTGCAATCTATGTACAAAAGTGGTCTCACCTTTCCCAAACCACAAAAACTGTCCATTTAAGTTTTAAATGCATAAAAGTAAGTACATATTATATACATTTAAATTGTATAATTTATATTATGTACAAACTAGAGTATGATGCTATGTTATAAAAGTACTTTATAAAATGCTCATAAATTCCGTATTACATATTTTTAATCATGCATTATGTATATGATGACTCATAAAATATGTACTCTTTTTCTATCGGTCATGCACATATTATATTATGCAACATTGTATTATTTTTAATTCATTGATTTTACAAAACAAAAAAAATCTGATACAATAATAATATAATAACTAATCTCTGTTAAACAGAGTCTGTTTAAATGATGTTTTTGTTATTCTCTGTACTTACATTATTATTGTACTTATTACTTATACTTTTACATTAGCTATATCATGAAGACTTTTTGCGTCAATTTGTGTGAAAAAACACAAACAAAAGACACTGATAATAAAGTTTACATTGGGAATTACCGATATTTTACAAAATGCATCCGTATTTATTTAATTGCAATTTAACTTTTAAACGGTGAGGAGGAGGTACTTTTATGAGGTATATGAGTATATGAGTATGTACTATATATTGAGCATGTACTATATTATACAGAATAATAATATGCACACATGCAGCATCCAAGCTCACTCTGTCGCCATCATCCTGGTACTCACGATTTCATATTGATCAACTTTAGTTAATAATAATTTAACAATAAAAATCATTTAGTTTTTTATTGTTAACAGTGGTTATTGTCGGAGACATTATGACCAGGCGATTCTTAATTTTGTTGTTGAGGTTAAATGTGCTATTAAAAACTTAGAGTGTAAGTAATTACGAGTTTTAAAAGTGTTTAGAGACAACGTGGTGCATTTTCGGTATATTTTTATCAACATACACACACAGTACATTACACAGTACACTATTATTATTATTATTATTAGTATAAAAAAAACAGCAGATTTCGTAGTTAGGTTTTAGAGTCAACAACAATTCAGGCAAGGAGAGACTTATAAAAAGTCTTGGTAAGTGTTATTTTATTCCTTTATTTTATAAGTTTTTGATCAATTACTTAACTATATAGTTGTATAAAATATATTTTTTGTATAATATATACATTTGATATGGTTTGTATTTTGTATTCATCGTTCTCATCTCCATTTCTTTATTATATACACGGTACACGGATCTTGAGACCATGTGGCTTTTCCACTTTTGTTGTTTTTATGTACATTGTGTATTCTCCTTAAATTGTGATTAAATACTTTAATTGTAGGTTTTATTACTATAAATGTGTAGAAAAATAGTTATTATTTTTGGACTTTGAATTTGTTCCGTTAGAATTGTTTCATTATTTAGAATTTATACGAGTTTTCCAGGATTTTTTTTTTGTGTGTGTGTGAAAAACATGTACACATGTACATACATATGTACATGCAGGTTTTTTATTAGTGCTCATTTTTATTTACATATTCGCGAATCTCAAATCTTCTACGCGTTAACTCTTTTATCCCATGTCCCATGTGCTTCATTTTCATTGTTATTTTTTAGTTATACAAATACCTTGATTAAGTATCATGGATTTAATATTTAGGATACTATTTGGTATTAATCATGTGTAAAACTTTATTTTAATTTTTTGTTTAAAAAAAAACGATGTACGTTATTTCTGAAATGACATAATAATATAAATAATACAAAACATCATTTTAATGTCCTTTTGTTTTTATATATCTTTATTTACAGAGTCTGGATTAAACCATAATATAGGAAGATACATGATAAGTACTTAAGTGATAAAAGATTAAAAAGTAACAAGAAGACAAAGAAGAAGGAAACAAGTGGGTCCGAAACATAATTGGAATAATCATTATTATTTTCAATGATTAATGGAGGTATGTGCATTTTCACTTAAGTATATTATTATAATAATATATATGTTATAGTATGTATTTGTCAAAAGTTTTTGCTTCTATATTATAGTGTTTACTTCCATTGTTTTTATTATTGTTATCATTATTGTTAGGTATAAGTGAGTTTTAATTGCCGTGATGGTAGGTGATAAATGTAGAGACATGCAAGTCATTTGAATATTTTCAAACAGACAATGATCATAATATATCATAATATACTAAAGTGTAGTAAAACATTGTACAGCTATTAGAATATTATGATAAAAATTCCTTTTTTCTTTCTTGTTCTTTTTGTTTTTCGACCCAGTTTGTAACAAAATTATGAAAAATATTTGACACTCTACATATATATTTATTATAAAATACATGTATCATAAGTTGTCTATATTATATTTCACGTATTTTACGTAGGATGTACAATTTGTAAATTACAGTTTTAATGATATTAGTTGGATAATAGATTGGAAAGACCAACTATACCACAACTTCTCATAAGTAACACATAATATTATATAATACATTATTATAATGCCATACATTATTATAATGCCATACATTATTATAATGCCATACATTATTATAATGCCATACATTATAGTTTTGATGCTAAATAATACTAAATACTAAATAATATAAAATATGATAGAAAGTAAGTACACACACACACACATAGAAAAAAACAGACTATTCTGTATAATAGTTGTATAGTTGCATGACCTTGTGCCGTATTCAATATTAGTTTTATATTATTATTATCAAATTAGATTTGCATTAGGTAGTTGAATATTATTATAATATATATTGATGTTGTTTGATTTACCTCATAATCATCACTCTCGTCATATCGTCATCATATTATGATATGTATAAAACTTGAATAATTTGAACACACATACATACACGTGTATTATTACTACTATAATATATTTATTGTGTTTTATTATGCTTCCGTTTGAAAATGGTTCAAATGAGATATTGTCATTTTTATTGATACTTATACTTTTGTACATCATCATCATCATCATGTATAATAATATTATAACATGAGTTCTAGTGAACTATAGTCAATAGTCGAGGTACAAAATTTCTGCTGGAAAATTTTTTTATAATATATTTTGTCACAAACCATTTATATATATTTTCATCATGTGTTGAATATATAGTAGTTGTATACAGTACACACATATACTTAATAAAAAATGAAAGTATAAATAAGAATAGATATATATATTTGGAAAAAGGATCATGCCTAGTTTAGCTTTTCTATTTATTTAAAATAGTATAGCTAATAACTAATAATAATAACTTTAGTCATATTTATGTAATAAAATATTGCATTTTTGTGCATAAAGGAAATTAGAGGTTACTTTTTATGAAATGATACAGGAAATTCATGAGATCTATCTCTATAATATTATGTATGAGGCATCTATAATATTAGTATTATTCATTTTGTACAAATTTTATTAGCTGACAAAGAATTGAATACAGTTACACAAGTATTAAGTACATAATATTAAGCATGTATTATTATAATACAGACTTGGAGTATGTTGATAAATATTTTTAGAGGACACAGTTAGGATTTTTTTATTATATATATATATACGTTTTTTTATAGAAAATATGATAGTATATTGATGATAATATTATATTTTGAAGTACTCTGTATTCATTTTTTTTTACTCTAGAAGTATCTTTTAGTAGGAGTATGCATATAAATATGTACAGAAATCATATTTTTTTTTGCATATTTGTACGTATCTCTTGTTTTTTTTTTTAGTTCACTCGCAGTTCACACAGTTTGTCTATCTATACTTACAACATAATAAATTATTATCTCTATTCACGATATTCATGTCTCAGTCTACATTGACCTATCTTTGTCTTGTCTAGTAAGCTATACTCACTACTGACTGTGATTAACGATTACGAAAGTTTTTTTTGCAATAATATCAATATTACTGTGGACTGTTGATTAATTTAATGAAAAGACGAATTTGTGTATTATATAAGAAAACATACATGATGGTCTTTCTGTCTCTCTCTCTCTCTACACTGGACAAATCCATGTTATAGCTGATGCTGAAATATATTACATATAACATTTAATTATGCGTGGTTGAAACAACGAGTATAGTACATGGAGTAATGATATTGAATAGTGAATAGAGTACTGTAATTTTTGATCTGTTGGTAAATATTATATTTAATCATGTTTTACATACTTATATAATAGCTATAATATGATGATCGTTGTACATATGGGAAAGTATTGCTATATAAATGCTCTATGTTGTGTGCTATTTATTATTATTATCTCGTGTCATTTTTGAACCAACAGGACAGTACATAATTAGAGTTAGACAGACCTTTAGTGAGAGAGAAAGAGAGAGGTTATAAAGATAACTTGTAATCATTTTTTTGTCTCTCTCTCTTTCTCTCTCTCTCTCTCTCTTGCTGATATTTGATAATTTATTTTATTATGTACAAGAATAATCATGATACTGATATCATTATTATGGGATAAACATGTTTACTTTACACAGTACTTGACAGTCAAATACATATACATGTGTAAATACATTATGTATCTTTATAAAGTCAGTAGGGAAAGCGAAAGAGAGAGAGAGAGAGAGAAAGCTAACGTGAGTTTTAATCGTCTACTCCACTTGCTTTTTTTTTGCTTGCTTGTAGATGTATAAAACTATTATTATTACAACTCATAATTCTGCCGTACATATTATGCTATTATATATATACAATATGTAAGTAGCATATTACGGTATATTATTGTGTATTGTGTATGAAATTTAAAACAGATGTCAATAATAGCATTATATTGTATTCTGTGAGCAAACGAAAGGATAAGGTTAACAAATGTGTTTTTCTAAATAATAATAATAATTGTAATATGCGACTAATATTGAATATTTGGCAGCTCAACATTGTACCATACTATACTTGAAATTTGTTGTAGTATAATGTTCACTCTAATACTTTCATGAACGCCAAAAATATTTTTTTTTATATATTATGAGGGTCTCGTACATGAAACTCTTCTTTTATTATGAAGCTAACCACCATTAATCGTTATTGAAGTTCCTCTTCATAAATATTACGTTAGTTCAAATTGCAAATGGTTTAAAATTTGGTTAAAATTCAACATTTTATAGTGTTGCAGGATGTTGACGATGAGAAATGATGGTGATTTATGAAAGATGAAAAGTAGATAGGATAAATTTATATCAATATTATGATACATAAGTTTCTATAGTAGGTAATAATAAAAATTGTCATGCAGAGAGAGAGAGAGAGAGAGAGTTGAATAGAATTCATGCAAAGAAATGCACATAAATATTTGTATGTACTTATGGACATATTGATGGTATACTTTGAGAAAAGTGCAATATTTTCAATTTCATTAGGTTTTTTACTTTTTACAAAAGGATTTTTAGTTGAATCTATGTAGTATTCAATGTATCCAATTTCAGAAAATGATGAGTATGTGTACGTTTATAAAAAGTTATTATAATGACAAAAGTTTGTTAATTATTGGTTTATTTTTCTTTGGTTTTTTATAATTATAGTACCTGGGATTCTTTAATTTTCTGCCCTAAGAAAGAAGAATCCATATAGTTTGTAGAGCAATGGCTTCTACAATGAACGGTTTTAGCTATGCCGAAGCATTATCCGGAGTAGAGAAAAAAGTTGACAAGGTTGACAAGGAAAACTTAATAGTAATTAATACATCATCATCATCAACAGGAACAACAAATACACAAGCATCAACAGCATCACCTAAAGTAAATAATGTGAAAAGCTCATCATCACACAAGTCATCATCAAAATCGTCATCAACTCCTAAACCAATAACTGAAATAAACATTATTGTGAATCACCATAAAGACACTAATGGCACGAATAGTAGTAGTAGTAGTAGTAGCGGTAAAAATAATAATGTTACAAATACAAATGGTGTCAGTAGAAGTATTGATTCATCTGTAAATTCAGTTGAAGATGATGAGGGGAATGATGAAAATGATAATGATACCACCAGTGAACATTCTTCAGAGTCAAGTCAACCAAAAGTAGTCTTTGTACCAGCACCACCTCCACTTTTCAATCCATGGCAAAAGAATTCAAATGCTGCTAAAGCTTTGGCAATGAAATTCAAAGGAATAACTCCGTCTCAACAACAGCAACAATTACTACTACAACAAAAACACCATCAGCAGCAGCAGCAACAACAACAACAACAACAAATTACTAATAACCAACCGAATAATAATAGTTTACAAAATCATAATAATATTAATAATATCAACAATACGGATAGTTCAAAAATTTTACGAAATAACAAATCTAATCAAATACCATCATCTATGCCAAATGCCAAATCATCTCCATCAGATAATCCAATTAAATCTCCATCATCCAAAGGTAAGGATTATTTATTTTTATTATTCAATGTTATATGTGAGTGTCTACAAAACTCTGGTTATTTTGTACTATATACAATATACTATATTATAAACTTGTAAGAATTTTACATGATACACCAATAATAATAATAATAATTATCATTATTTTTAACTAACAACTAAGGTGCTTTTACTACATCATCTGTTTTTAAAGAGGGGGTTTTTACATCAAGGGTTTTTGTTTGTGTATGGAATTTTTTCTGTTGTGTGTGCTCGCTATATTTATATAAATATAAAAAAAAATGTTTTGTAATGGTTTTTTACAGAAACAAACAACAGTGCTAATGAAAAGTTTGTTGGGTTAGGCAAACTGGGAGGCGCTGTATATGGGAGGTCATCACAATTGAAAAGTAATGAAATAATATTCAGTAATATTGTGATCATTACTATCATAATTATGATGATGATTCAAATATATCAAACATGTCATACATTTTATATCATGTCAAATATTATACACATATACTTATGTATTTCACAAAGTAGTCTTGCTCCTTTCATGGTGGTCGATAGATTTTATTTTATTTTTTTCAATGTTTGCTTTGATTCAAAGTTTTCTTTTATTATGGGAATGTATATTATTATACTATTTATATAATATAGTAGTAGTAGTAGTATTATAGTTGTTGTGCTTTCTTTTAGTTTCTGTATTATGATAGATGTGAGTCTCAAAATTCATAATGGAAGTAAATCCTTTGTTTCTTGAATATAAAACTTGCATTGTATAATAAACAGTAAACATTAAATTATAGTAGTAGTAGTAGTCATTACTAATAGTATTATTATTATTATTATTACCGCTTCTACTACTTATACTACCAGTACTAAAAAACATCAATCCATAATAATTGATAAGTTACAGTGAAGAAACAGAAGGATTAGAATAGAGAGCGTTTACATATAAGACTTACAAGTATAATATATATATATTATATATTATACAATATCTGTACATGCTTTCTTGAATAATCGTATTTGTTGTGTGAGTTTGATGTGTGTGAGTTTAGTTCATATTGTTCATTGTATTTAAGGGTTAAGTTTTATTTTATTATTCCATCGTCAAATACCCTTTCCTTAATTAATGTTATGTAGTTCATTTTTATGTACAGTTTTTCTCTCTTCATAGCTTCTTTCTTTCTTCTTTATCTATTTCTTTTGCCATTTCATGTACGTTTAAAATTTTAATTATATTTTTTACACACTCCATTTCGTATTGTTTTTTTTTAAATAATAGTAATGTTGATAGTAGTTAGTAAGTCGTGGTAATAACAAGTGTTTTAAGACTTTACCCTTTTGACATTCTTAAATATTATAAAGTCTAGTTACTACGTGAGATTATGATAGTAACATAATAAATAATAATAATATTATAGAATTCAGCATATACATAAAATGTATTTTTATTTTTTTATTTTTTTAGAATAATATATTATTACTATTAATATTAATAATAATTATTATTATAATTATATTATTTAGAGGTATATAGCGCTTATAAATCATATTTTTATTTATTTTTTTAAAAAAAATAATTAAACACTCAAAACAGTACAATATTTTTAAGGTCTCTATAGTGGAAGTTATAAACGTCTCCTTGCTCATAATATTTTTTGGAATCGTCCCAAAAGTTATACAATCTTGTATAATAATAATAACAATAATAGTAATAATAATATGAGATAAGGATATCCTCGAGTAGTATAGTAGTATTGTTTATTTGTTATTTTTTAACATACATAGATATCAACATGTAATTAGCAATATATGTAACGCATCTTATATCTTATGTCTATAATAACATTCCTAAATACTACAAATTTTTACATTGTTTGTTTGATAAATATTGTTTTACAAACAAAGTTTTATTCTGAGGATTCTCTAAGGTGCTGGTTTGTTGTAGTATGGTGTAGTAGTAGGTAGTAGTATTGTAAATTGTATTCTAAAAAAAAGAATCAGTTTTTTTTTTGAAGTTACTACTGTCATTCGTTTAGTCATTTTAAGGAGTTTTTTCTTCATTCATGAGTCGCTTATCTATTATTGTGTGCTTGCCAATATTTTTTTATATATTTGAAATCACACTATGACTTGTCGACATTTCTTTTTGGAACCATTTACATTATTTTTTTTTGCTATTGCGTATAAAATGTTTGTCGCTAATATTATTAGACTATACTATATATATATTATTCTGTTTATACTACAACTCCTATACTATGACTGCTTTTTCTACGTCTAGTTTTTGTCTTGTACTATTGACTAAAACTACGTACGATTTTGTTATACTTTTGTAATACATATTGGAATGTTTGTGTATTTTTAGAGTTTCAGAACAACAAGTTCAAAGGCCGTCGTCATACTGAGAAAGAGGACTGGCCAACTTTAGATGAAGCAGTCAATACATCACAACCACTCAAATCCACAACGGATTCTCAAGTAAAATTGCCCATTTCAAATACAACAGAATCAACGACGGATTCTGGAAGTGAAGAAGTTCATCCATCTCAACTTAATCAACAACAACATGGTAAATTGAGTCAAAAAAATTGGCCTTCAATTTCTTCCAAAACTTCAAGATCCACAACTCAATTAGATAGTAATCATACAGAAGAAGGGGGAAGTGAAGGAAGTGAAGAGGGTACAAATTCAGTTGTATGTATTGAGCTAGAGAATCCAGAAGTGTCATCAAAAAAGAACTTTAGTAGTAGTGGTAGTAGTAGTAGTAAGAAAAGAGCTACTATGGCTGCAACAAGTTCAAGTAATGGAGGAGGAACAATGTCTGGTGGTGAAGATCATACAGCAGCTGGTGGAGAAAGTAGTGAAGTTGCATCAGCAGGAGAGGAAAATGTCACCAAGAGGAAAAATAAGAAATGTAAGACAAAAACAAAATAGTAAATAGATACATGTATATTTTTATCTGTCTTTTTTTCATTTATTTTAAAAATTATTATGACTTGATGATTAATAACGAGAGTAGTGGCCTGAATTATTATGCTACACATGTTAATTAACATGGCAATGTGGAAAAATACATAACTGAGAGTTTATAATATTAATAACAATAAATTATTTGTAATCCTTTTTGCAATGTTTATCATTTATTAAAAAATAAATAAAAATAAAAGATGTATTTTTGATGTGTAAAATTGACATGATGTTATTTTTATATTTTTTAATCTATAATTTATAGCAGCCAAGCCAAAATGGGTTCCTTTAAGTCTTCCAGAAACAGTATCTAAACCTCGATCTCCAAGAAGAGATAAACCTCATGAAAAATCATTTTCATCAAGACCAAGAAATATTGGTAAGCAAAGGAACTTAAAATCAAGTTTTTTTTCTTCTTGATATATATCATGTTTTAAAAATGAATTTGCAAATTTCGAATTTAATCAATATAACAATAGTGTAGTGTTGTATTATAATAAATAATAAATATATATGAATTTATGTATTAATTAGATCATTCAAGTTCGGAATCAAATTATACGGCTCGTCCTACTAGTGGTGGTGGTATTGGTGGAAATAGTAGACCTCGTGGAGGTGGAGGTCGTGGTAGAGGAGGAATAAGAAGACCTGTTCGATTTGATCATCATGGTTCTAATAATTATAATAAAGAACATGAACAAACTAGTGGACGGGGTAATCGAGATTATATTAATCGAGAATCTGATGGTCGAGTTTATGATTATCCATTGGATTTTAGTACCTTACCAATGTATGGAATGTCAGAATTTATTATGCCTTATGTAACACCATTTGTTCCACAAAATTTTACTACTTCTGTCGCACCAACTCCAACAGAAAATTCCTCAACAGAACCTACACCTATTACACCTTTTGTGCCCAAATCTGGGGAAGATAAAATTCTTGTGAATCTAGTGAGAAAACAAATGTAAGTATAATTAATTTGTACCTTCCTCTCTTTTTTGTTGTTCTTGTCTGTTTTGTTTGTCTTAAATATTTATTTTAAATTTTAAATATTATTATGATTCGATGATTAACAACGAGAGTAGTGGACTGAATTATTATGCTACACATGTTTTTAACATGGCAATGTGGAAAAATACATTAATGAGAGTTCATAATAATATATATATTTTAAAACTATTCATAATGATTTTTTTTTGTTTTATAAATACATATTTAAAGGAAGCATAATAATAATAATAATATTTGGTATTTACTTGTATTTACAGTGAGTATTATTTTAGTGAAGAAAATTTGGAGAAAGATTTCTATTTACGGAGAAAAATGGATACGGAAGGATATTTACCTGTCAGATTAATATCATCATTTCATCGGGTAAAAAATATGACTTTGGATTATGGATTAGTTTTGACTGCTATTCGTGCATCAAGTGTTTTGGAATTAAAAGAAGATATGTCATCAGTTCGGACAAAAATTAATCCAACCAAATGGCCCATTATTGATTTCACGTTACCACGTCAAGTTTTACATCCGGTTACACAGTTTGTAGTCCCCTTATCTTCTGGGGGTTTACTTCCACTACCTAGATATGAATTAAGTCCGGGTGGTGCAGGAGTAATACAAAGAACTGTAAGTGCTGAAATTCCTCATGAAATGTTGAATAAGGATTCAACATTCAAGTTCCAGTTTTTGGAACAAATTCCAGAATTTGTTCCAAAAAATTATCAACAAAAGCAAGTACAATCCAACAGCAATAATAATAATAATAATAATGACACTACCACCAATAATGTCACTTCTTCTTCTTCTTCTGTTGATAATAATAATGTAAATGGAAAAGCCATTGATTCTTTGACTGAAGAAAAAAGTACTTTGAATGAAACAACAACAAAAACTTCAAGTAGTAGTAGTGATAATAGTCTCAGTACTACTACTACTAAATCAGAGTTGCCATTAGTATCATCATCATCTTTGTCATCATCACAATCTCCTAAAGAAGATGTCAAACCTGAAGGTGAGTTATTTTGTTTATAGTGTATATTTTTTTTATGCATTATTTATTTATTTTTGTTCCGTCTTTCAATAAATATGAAACAAAATAAAGTATTGGTTTGTTCTATGATTATCAAAGAGAGTAGTGGCCTGAATAATGCTACACGTAAACATACGTCATGTGGAGAATTATCATAAATGAGAATATTCTGTATAATACATCAAGTGTCTTTAGTCTTTATGAACAATATTAGACTCTGTTTAATGTTTTGTTGGTTTTGTCTAATATAAATAAATACATCTGTCTATAAAAATATTATATATTTATTTATTTTTGTTTATTTTATTTTGTAGTTTCAAAGCCTGAAGGTAGTAGTTTAAAACTTGATAGTGAGGAAAATGCAAAAACGAAGAAGACTGAAGAACCAACTGGAGGAATGAATGATAATGATGTTTTCACACCATCAGCAACAAAAAACCTGAATCCTGCTCAAGAAAATGATCAGTTATTGGCTTGGCAGAAAGTTCAAAGAAAGCCAAGACCTGTAACTGGAAAAGTTTTTGGTAGTGCTGGAAGTTATAGAAGAAGTGTTCCAAGTGAAAGTATGTCATCAAATACTGATGAATTAGCATTTCAATTTGATGAAGACTTTAGTTTAACAGAACGTCCACGGAATTATTCTAGCAGTAGATATAGTCTGTAAGTATACACATATTATATTATTATGTATTACTTTTATTTGCTTCAATTAATATTATGACAATGATGAACTTTAAACTTCTTTCCCCGACTGATGTGGTAAATTATGCGGATTTATGTTGTTTACTGAGTTTTCTTGCATGTTTTTTTTTAAATAAGTATATACATACTTTAATTATTTCCACTCTCTACTGTATTATAAATGTAACAAGAACAAAATTCTAACAAAATTTCTTTTTTATATATATATTTATTTAGAAACGATTTGGATTTTGATGAAGATGAACTAAGTGATAGTGAAATTGACAAGATAGTGATTTTCACCCAAAAATCAAGTTCCCATCCATCAACAACAGCATCATCATCATCATCTAGATCATATCCTCATGTTCATGCTCAAAATAGTTCTAGTGGTTCCAATAACGCTTCATCTGCTCCGATTTCGACTGGACGGCCGCTCAAACATGATGGACATGACAGAACTGGTGATTGGACGTCACGTACTAAGATAACTCAAGAACTGGCACAAGTTATAAATGATGGGTTACGATATTATGAAGATAATTTATTGGTTGAAGGGGATGGAGAAGGTCGCTCACCCAATAAACCTACAACTTTCTGTAATGTCAATGTGATTAGTAAAGAAGATTTTGATAAGATTACACCGAAAACGCCTCGAGCCAATAATCCGCAATTTCCGCCAGCTCCACCTACACCGTACAATACACCTGTTAGCCATGCTCAAAACCAGGTAAGATTGTATTTTATATTTACAATAGTTAAAAATTTAATATTAGTATAATATTAAATATTATCAAACTTGTAGTTTGTAAAGATTTTTGAGCATATTATTTTTTATTTTTATATAACGTTTGATGAAAATTACAATGATTAAACTTAAACTTCTTTCCCCGACTGATGTGGTAAATTATGCTGAGTTATGTTGTTTAATGAGTAATTTTAAACGTTTAAGAAAGAAAAAAAAGAATAATTTTTGTTTATAAAAAAACTGTTTATTTTCAATGTTATTAATGGTTGTTTGGAAAATAGCTCAAATATGTATATATATATATATTTTTTTCAGTCTCGCAATCCAACTGGTCGTCAAAAGAATCGAAATCGCACGCATCGTCGCTCTTCAAGGTTTTATCCAGCTGATGGAAGGTCTTCCAAAGATAGTAATATTGGTTGGATATTTGATTGTAATGGTACACGGGTTCAGTCATCTTCCAATGTGTAAGTTGAGAAACATGCATTTAATGTATTACATGTTTTATAAATTCCATTACTCTTGTTTATACACAATAAATTACATTTTTGTTAAATAATATAATAGTAATAATAAATAATAATGGTTGTTATTTTTGTAATTGGAATTACAGTCAAATGGGTTCAAGTCCAGCAGAAAATAGTCTCTCTTCAAGTCTACCTCAGTCACTTCCAAAATTTCAGCACCCTTCCCATACTCTTTTACAAGAAAATGGTTTTGTGCAGCAAGTTTACTTTAAATATCATGCTCGTTGTCTCAAAGGTAAGCCTCTCTCAGACAATTTATAATGATAGAATATAAAATATTTATGTAGCATACTATTAAACTATGATGATTTTAAACTTCTTTCCCCGACTGATGTGGTAAATTATGCTGATTTATGTGGTTTACTGAGTTTTAAGTATTAAGTGTGTAATAAAAAAAGTACTCTGTGTAACTTATACAGAATATATTTATCATGATGTTTGTTTTATAAATAAAACTAATAATATTTAACTAATTTACTATTATGCTCTCTCTTTTTTTTATTAGAACGAAAGAGACTAGGACCAGGCCAATCTCAGGAAATGAATACAATGTTTAGATTCTGGTCTTTTTTCCTTCGTGAAAATTTCAATAGGAAAATGTATGAAGAATTCAAATCTCTTGCTTTAGAGGATGCTAGTATGGGATTTAGGTAAATATATCACACATATTTAGTTAAAAAGTATTATGCTATATTATGATACACTGAAGTTTGTTTGGTATTATTATGTTGTACTTTATTTAAATTTTAAATGTTATAAAACTATAATAATAATAATATTTATTTTGATTTTATTATTCTCATTTTTATAGATATGGACTAGAGTGCTTATTTAGATTCTATAGTTATGGACTGGAGTCAAAATTTAGAACCCAGTTGTACCTGGATTTTCAAGACGAGACGCTTAAAGACTACAAGGCTGGAGAGCTTTATGGACTCGAGAAATTCTTTGCATTCTTAAAAGTAAAGATATTTTTCATGTTTTTTTTTATTATTTGTTCTTTTCATTATTATTTTTTTCACAATTTTTTTTTTATTAAGGTCAGTCGCGTTATATTGAATAAATAGCACATTTGTATATAATGGGATTTTATGACTAATTTCTCCTCTATTTTTTTTTTGTTTACTTTTGAAACAGTATTACAAACGAGCGAAAGAGTTGACAGTAAAGCCAGAAGTTCAACAAATACTTGATAGTTTTAAGACTATTGATGATTTCAAACGAGCTGTAAGATTTATTATTATTTTTTTTTATAATAATTATAATATTTTATATTTTTAGTTGGAGAAATAATAAATAAATAATATTTTCCGTAAGAAATTAGTAATGCATGTATTTATTTGTCATTTTTGTCTAGAATGCCGAAAGGGCAGGATCAGAAAGGAGGGTTCGGAGATCGTCCGAGTCTGATAATCGAGTAGGACCAATGAGACATTTTAATACACAATACACTAGAAGACGAGCTATTTCAGAATCACATCCTTGAGATGGGAAGATGAAAATAAAAACAACACAAGAAAGCTGGGTTCTTTCTTAATCTGACGACAAAAATGATGGACGTCGTTAATTTTTAGTAATTATTAATTATTATATATTATGTATTATGATGTTGCATGTACGTGATATACCTGTGAAATTTTTTTTTTTTTTTTTTTAAAAAATCAATCTTTGCGTTATGTCATAATATATTATACCGATATATCAGGGTACAATTATTATTATGATATATTGCATGTAATTAGTATCTGGTATCACTTGTTTTATCTCTGTTGTTTTAATGTATATTCTAAAAAAAATGTGTATATTCTTCAACGCATAATTTTATTACTGTTATTAACACTAATGATAATCATTTTGAATTGATTAGAAGAATTTTCATATATAGATAAATGACAGGTTACTATGTATTCATATAGTGAGAGTACATAGAGAATTCTACAAACGGAGGTAGAATTTTAACATGTGTTGATTAGTTCAACGTAAAACTACGGGATAGACTTTAGTAGTAATTATTATTATTATTTAACTTTTTATAGAATATATATATACTTATCATAATATTTGATATAATATAAAACCTCTTGCAAAACTTAGTTTTATTGATGATTTTTATTTTTTGTTGGATAGGTCCAGTTTTAGTCTTCTTTTTCCCTTTTTTTTTGTTTTGTCCATGTATTCATTTTCCATAACATTTAATTTTTAAATAATATACAATATAGATATACAATTTTTATCACAAAATTCCAATTCATCGGGTTAACTGGTTATTATGCTTTAAAATGTTATGTATGTGTTTTGAAAAAAAGGTAATTTGTACACATATACATACATACATCATATTAGTAATAATAACTTTTGAGAATGATTCTTGTACCTAAAAGTGTTCTTTTCAATATTATAGAGTAGTAATAATAATGTTATTATTATTGTTATTGAGTTGATAATTTGAGTTGTGAATGTTGCTTTTATATAAATTATGATACAATTTCAAATATCAATATACTTTAGAAGAGGATAGGAATTATTAGTACCATATATAATAGATTTTCTTATTTTCTAGTTTTTAAATGAAGCTCGTTAAATCATAGAACGAGAGAGAGAGAGAGAAAGAAAAAAAAGTGAAATTCTTTTACAGGAAAAAAACCCCAAAAAAGAAACAAACAATATTATCTAAAAAGGTATAGGATGTTCAGTATAATATATTATATTTACTATTATAGCAAAACACGTTAGTCTTACTCGCTGTGTGTACTTTGATTATTGCTCTTATTTTAAAAGTGTAATTATATCCCCTCATATTTTCTTACACCGTTTCCTTCTCTTTACAGAATAATATATAATATAATAACAAATCTTTTGTATTACGCGTTGTTATCTACTATCTAATGTATCCAAAAAAAACCTGCTATAATATCATA
>JABASP010002779.1:0-17776 GCA_019776565.1 Sminthurinus signatus | reverse complement strand
ACAATTGCATGCTCTTCCATTCCTATATAAAGATTTATCGTTTGGCGGGTAATATGAAAAATACCCGGGTAGCAAATAGCAAAAACCCGGTTTTCGGATTGAAATCGGTGTCCAAAATTTGATGTTGTGATCAGCAATAAAAGCTCAGTTTGTTGCGGTTTCAAAATGGCCGGGCTTTTTAAGATTAGTAGGATAATACGTCACTGACGAATTTTTAAATATTTTATGTTAGAACTTTTCAATAGAAAAAGCCCTGAAAACCCGTGTAAAAATATTGTGGAGCAAAACGACACGTACTATCATTTTCACCTTAGTTTTTTGAACATTTTTTAATGAAACTGGTCTTATAAAACGGATTTTGAATTTTTATGAATATTTGAAGGAATTAGATTTTACTTCATTTTGCTGGTTTTTCAATGAAATTACCATGCATAAAATATCACCCCCCAGATCCATTAGAAAACGTTTTTCAGGTTTCGCAAATGAGCTTGACCTTTGACCGATTTGAGCAACATCCAAACGTTTACTGATTTTCCTGAAATTTTGCAGGTTTTTTCTACTCATGTATAGGTAACTATAGAGCAAAGGGCCCGAAAGATTCCATCATGTTTACGTTTTTTGGGCCACCCTAATCTGCTCCTGTATCAACTAGTTGTAAGAAGAATTTTGGATTTTCCTTTATCACATGTACAACTGATGGAGGAAGATCCATCAATTCTAAATGACAATTCATAATTGTGTTTAATTTTTCAAACTGTGACTCTGTATAGTTTAGTTTAGGCCATTGAATGGCTCTCAGACAGAATACTATCATGGCAAACTGAGCTCGGGCAAAGCTCGGCATGCACACCCAGGTTGAATCAACCTTTGAACACAAAAAATGTTTTACGTCAGTCATGTTCTCTGCTTCATGACACTGATCTATATATTCTTCGACTTTATCTTTTATTACCTCAATTGTAGGCTCCATAAATCGGCTCCATTTTGGTCAAACAAGTCATCAAAACAGGGCCAATTTCAGCTCGAAGCAAACATGTGGTCATATAATGGCTTATTTTGAAGGATTTTTGGGCCAATTTAAGAATTTTTCCCAAGATAGCTCATTTTGACGATTTGAAAGTACCAAAAATGACATTTTTCTGTATGTAAACAAACTTAGATACCTGTCGAAAAACGGTCCAAGGCCACCAAAACAAGCATATTGAAATGTTCAGGCTTAGACTCAGTGGAGATGAAATGGATTTTATGTAGTTTTAGTAATAGAATGGACTGTATGAATAATCAAAGACATGGAATGTGTAAAGATAAATAAAAATGGATAAAAGAAAAGTGTGAGGGTAACTCGAGGTCCGAGTTACCAAGAGACAGAGTATATTTTTGTGTGTAAAAACAAAAGGTGAAAACTTGACGAATTTTATTCAGGAATATAACTTGATGTTTAGGTTAAGACAAGCAAACGGAGAGTGACCTGAGGAGCCGGGAGTCGTAGCTTTTATTTGGCCGTCTCCTCTGGTCGTTACAATTTTTATCAAATCTTACACAAAGGCAATTATGCAAAACAAGCTGTTGCCCAGGTGTGAATTGTTTCATCTCATCGTTTGCCATTTGTCTTTCCGGCCAAATGGCAGTTGATGCAAAAAGTCGTTTTACTCGAGCGTTGTGAGTCATCTCACAACGCTCTTGTTCTCACACTCTGTTTTACACTTATCATGTATTATTATTATTTATTATGGTCAATACTATTTATTAGTCATAATCAATTATCATAATCTTAAGATGGTTGAATCCCCACACTCTCCAGATGGGTCAGTTTCTTTCCTTCAGCATTTTACTGGCTTTTGCCTCTTAACGAGGTTCTCCCCTCTCTCGAATGACGAGTCTCTCTTTTACTCGACGCTCATTTTCTTTGTTCTCTTGGTCATTGGTCTGACTCTTCCTCTCCCTCTCTCTGCTAGAGTCATTCGGTGGCCAGGCCTGATGGCTGGTCAATTCGTACTGATAATAATTTTTACAAGAGGAGAGTCAGGATGAGATGAAATGGCGTGATCGAGTGGAGGCCAGGTGCGTTCAGAGCGTCTTTGTTTCTTGTGATTTCCTTCAAGAGAAGGGGTCAAATGGGAGCGAGAGAGGATAATCGTTTTATTGGACTCAAGGACTGTGCAGTGTGTACTCCAGTCCTGGCTTCTCCCTCTCTCTTCATTCCTCATTTATGGGGCCAATTTGTCATGCGATAATTGGGAGTTTTGACAGGAATGCGTGTGTGTGTATCATGTACAATGTACAAGTTACAATGTACAATGTACACGGTGTGATACATAATGTACAAGATGTGGTACACAATGTACAAGATGTAGGATAAAATTTGAGGGTCTTACGATGAGGTGCGTGTGTGTATCATGTACATAATACATGATTCACACTCACACCTAACAATATGAACAAAGAAAAACACTGGTGACAGAAAAAAATATTTTGGTAACAGAAAAAAACAATAATTAAATTCCATTTTGGGTGGCAAAAAAAGTCAGTGCCAAATAAAAAGAGTGAGCGGTGGAATCGACCAAAGTGGAAAATAAAGCAGCCACAATTTTGTTTTGTGTGGTGACTGTAAAACATTCAAAAACATCAAAAGACAACCCGGCGGGAACAAAACCCAAAAACAACGGAAGAACATTTAAATCATGAGACTGAAATTGATTCGCCAGTCTGCAAAATTTGTCTAGAAGGTAAAACTACAATCAAACTTCACAGTTCGTGAAAATAAAAAGTGCCGTGAAAAACTGGAAAGGATTAAAACTCTTGTTTATTTTGTGTGGTATTTTTATGTTTTGTACAGGTCAAAAAAGAGCCCGTTGATTTCGCCATATTCATGTTCTGGTTTTTGTGCCCTTGTCCATTTGAAATGTCTTCCACTTTGAATCACGACAAAAACGAAGCGAAGGAAAAGGAACGAGTGTGAAATTTGTAAAACTCCGTACAAACTCAAAAGTGTCAGAATGAATCCAAATGTTTTACAAGTAAGTTTAAACTGAAATTGCTAACAGCTTTTCCATGGAAGAGTTTTACTACTTTCCCTGAAATTTCTCTTTAAATTTCCCAAAATATGACAAGGATTCTTAAATGGTAATTCTCTCGCTTTCTTTTTACTTTGCTTTCCCAGAGTTGACATTTTCAAACGGAAGGGATTTAAAATGCAAAGTTAACATTTCGCCCTGGATCCTAAAAATAAAAAACTATAACAGTAATGCCGTTTCCATGGAAACTAACACTTGTTTCCACGACGGTTTTTCAACTTGGTGGAGAAAGTCAATCCAATTTATCAGTGTCATTTTAGCAGAAAAATCTTTATAATATCTCTTGTGTAATTTTCCATCTGTGGAATCATAAGGAGCAAATTCGGATCATGTAACTGAAAAAAGAGTGTGTGGCCTATTCGCAGTATTATGCACATTTTAAAAAAGCATGGGTGTGTGTGAATTTAGTTTAAAATCTGAATCAATAAAAATACTCGAAAAAAATTGTTTTTCAACTGTTTTTATGAAATTAATGCTTGTTTTTAGTACTTGACCAACTCTTGATTTTGTGTCGGGTGTTTTCACAAGGCAAACTTTGAAATCAACAGAACAAGAATTCAAAACAAACGAGCATTTATATTTTCAGCGCTCCACTTTGTTCTCGATTTTTAAATGCTGTAAAACAGAAACAAATAATTCCAAAGTCACGCAAGTGAAAAAAATGGTATTAAAATTATGTACATGATGATTTGTTGATCTGAAATAACTAAATCAGTACTTGAAGTTGTTTTGAAACTTGATTCTCATCAGATATAATTGCATTGTGAGTGTAAACTGAGTTCAGTTTCAAGTTCCTTTCTGGATTTAACAATTTTCGTTCTTATTGAAGATTCAAATGTACTCAAAAATTGGATATTCTGATTTTCCTCTGTTAGAGAGTTCCAGAGTTTCACTGTATAGTAGGTGAACGATTTCTGTCCATATGTTCCCATTTCGATGTGATCAAAGTTCAATGGGCACTTAAGCATTCTTACTGTTCTTTTCAAACGATAGCTGATTGCATCACAGAATAGATTTTTTAACTGAGCTGTATCTTTGCTGTTGACTATGTGCTTGTAGAAAAATTTGAGACTTTGAACTTGTCGTCTCTCACTAAACAGCATCCAGTTCATTTGCTCAAGAATACTTTTTTTGTTTTTGGCTCGAGCATTTGGTGTTTTAAAAATCTTGTTATAAATCCTAAACATGAAATCGTCAAGTTTTAACTGCAGAGGTTCACAGACACTTCCCCATGCTGGAAGTCCGTAATCAATCAAAGACAGTATCAGGCTATCCACAAATATACACAGATCTTTTGCTTTAAAATATTTCTTATATCTTGTTATCAATTTAATTCTAGAAGAGACATTTTTACACACAATTTCACAATGGTCATTCCACAGAAGTTTTTCATCTAATAGAAGCCCAAGGTATTTAAAAGTTTGTACTTGCTCTATGACTTGATTTTCACTGTAGATTTGCAACGGTACTTTTGGTGCACTTTTATGGCTGGAACGAAACAACATTGTTTTGGTCTTTTCTACATTAATTTTCATTCCGTTGTTCTTTACCCATTCTTCTAGTCGAAGCATTTCAGAGTTCAGTACACTGTTGACTTCACTTTCTGACCGATGGCTGTAGTAAACAATCAAGTCGTCAGCATAGAGCAGACATTTCGCCTTTGTGAAAACTTGTGGTAGGTCGTTCACAAAGATTGTAAAGAGGAGAGGAGAAATTGTGCCACCCTGAGGAACACCCACATTCACTGTTTCTGGCTCAGATAGTACATTATTAATTTTGACTTGAATTGACCGATCTCTCAGATAAGATTCAAACCACTTTAGCAGGCTACCATTTAGTCCGATGCATCTCAATTTGTGAATGAGAAGTTGATGTGACACAGTGTCGAAGGCTTTTCGAAAATCGACGAAAATTGCACCCGTATATTCTCCTCTATTACCAGCGATGTAAATGTCATTAGTGAACTTAAGGGTTGCACTTGTGGTGGAAAAGTTAGGACGGACTCCATGTTTGTGCGGCGTAAGTTTGTCATGGTCACTAATGAACTTGTACAGGTACGAGAACACAACACTGTCAAATATTTTGGCTAAAGAGGAGAGAACGGATATCGGACGGTAGGAGTCTGTCTTTGATTTGCTTCCTTTCCCTTTGTAAAGTGGAGTAACGAGGGCTCTTTTCAGTGTGGTTGGGTAAATTCCGTGTGAGATTGAGAGATTGAAGAGGTAAGCCAATGGAATTGAAATTTTTGGTGAGAGAGATTTGACAAGCTTAATGTGTATATTATCAGCACCAGCTGACTTGTCACTCTTTTGATTTTTTATGGCATCAGTGATTTTGTCTTCTGTGATGGTGAAATCAGTAAGTCGTTGAGTTGATTTAGTAGCACGATCACGGAGAAGTTTCTGGATTTTTCTGTTCAGTTGATTGCGGGCAGCTTTAAAAGCAATCCAGTCACCAGTGGAATTAGATGCCACTGCTTTTTTTTTGAGTCCATCTCTTTGACTCATGAGAGTTTCTACAGTTTTTGAAAGCCACTTCGGTCGAGATTTCTTCACTCTAATTTTCTTTGCTGGAGCCACTCGGTCAAGAATTTCATTCAGAATACAATTAAAAAGAGAAAAGCTCTGATTGACATTCTTCTGAATCTCGTACATCCACCACGGAGCACTAATAAAAGTGTGAAGAAGACTTTCTTTATCAATTTTATGAAGGCCGCGTGTATGTATAATTTTGCCTCCTTTCTTTTTCTCCTTTTGTTTTTTCCGTACTGTAAAAATGAGGTCATGATCCGACACACCACATTTCTTAACTCCAGATTCACACTGAAGAGATGGATTGTTGGTGAAAATTGTATCAATTGTTGTTGCTGCCTTTGCTGTGATTCTAGTCTTATCCTGAATGATTTGATAGAATCCAGTGCTAGCACAAACATAAGAAATGGATTTCATGGTGGTGTCATTTCCACTCATGTCACAGTTGATGTCACCGATGAGATAACTTTCATTATTGTCACATGATAGAAGAACTTTTTCTATCGAGTCACGGAAGAGCGTAGAGGAGGTCGGTGGAACATACACGCCAATTAAAGTTATTGGTTTCACAAACGGACGAGTTAAAATAATTCGTATAGATTCAATTGGTAATGGGAAAGTTGAGGTGGATGCAGAGACTTGCCATTTGTTTTTAATATAAATGCAAAGTCCCCCTCCTTTATTTTTAGCCTTGACATTTGGTCTGTCAAGTCGAACTAAGTAATAATTTGGTATCTTAATTTCATTATCACTAATTTCACTATGTAGTTTTAGCTTTAAAGCGGATGATTGGTCAATTTGACTTTTACTTTTATTTTCACTGTTTATTTTTTTTGAACTTTCTTCACTTCTTTGCTTATGATTACGATGAAGTAATGCTAATCCAGGTCTTTCACCTTTTCCTAATGTGTAAAATTTTTTAGCTTTAACTGTGGACAAAATTTGTGCAAGTTCTTTCCGATCATTATTTCTCAATTGTCTACCAGTCTCGTCACTACATATTAATACCGGATTAGTTTTCAAGTTTGGGGGAGAAGCCTGAAACCCAGGAGGGCGGAGCACTTTCACGACCGAAGCTTGGGTGCGTGCGGAGCCATCCGCCAATCAGAACCTGTCATTTAGTTGTGCTATTTTCGATAATTATTATTATTATTATTTTATTCAACAAGTCGATACGGCCATCAGCCAACACAACCAACACATTCGTATCAAAAATTATACAGTTTGACTAGGAGTTTAGTATAGCTTGTACAATGTTACTTACTTATTATAGAAATGAAATAAAATAGAATAAAATCAAGGTTACTTTTATCTTTCTTTCTTTTTTGTCTTTTAAATGTTCACTTAGCGTTAATAGGAAGGCGGTCAATTATTATTAGGTAAAGTAAATCAAAAATCAAAACATTTGGTCATAATAGAAAATCCTTGTTTTACATGCTTCAATAAAAAAGTAATAGATATTATTGTAATCAGTTTTAGTTATATTTTTTAAAAATAGTTTAACTGGAAATTCTTCTCTTGTAATGATTAAATTCACAAAATTAGTTAAGTATCGTTTCCTTGGAGATTTATAGTGTGGGCAGATAAACATCATATGAAATAAATCCTCATCTTCTTTTTCACAGAGCTCACACATTGTTGTTTTAGGGATTTTGGATTTCCACCTATTCCATATAGAGTTTAACATAACATTATATTTACATACTTTTATAAAAGGTAAATTAGTTCTTAATTGTTGAAGAACTTGAACTACTTCAAATTTTAGGCCCAAGTTAAAAAATTCACTTTTTGTAACATGAGTTTTCATTATTTTAAAGTGTACAGGAGCACCAGGTCTAACTAATAATTTCACATCTTCATTAATAGAAAACTGATTGACTTTTCCTATTAGGTCGTCAATATTTACTTTTAAATATTCAGGAGATAATTTTTTAAATTCTTCTTCTAAATTAAAATGAATGAATAGATTTTTGAGCTGAGTGAACCAGTTTCTATGTTTATCATCACTTATTTCTGTAAGAGTTTTGTAACAATTATAGTTCATAGAATTTTCACCCTTTTTGTAAATTGTAAATAGTAGAAATTTCACTGTTTGTTTAAAAATAATAACTTTTATGGATTTTGCCCCAGTTTCCAGTCGTAAAAAGTATCCAGGGGTCATATTATTAAGGTTAAAAAGACGACGTAAAAACTGTGTTTGAAATAATTCCAATTCATCTAGATAGTTTAGACTCCAGATTGGAGATGAGTAGAGAAGAACCGATTTAACCAGGGAGTCAAAAAGCTTGAGCCGGATGTCAACATCAGGAGTTTTAGATTTGTAGAATAGGGTAAAAAGTTTACCAAGAGCTTGTTTTGCTTTGTTGATGAATGATGTTTTTGCTTTTTGGAATTTTCCAAGGTAGTCAAATCTTACTCCTAGATAAACATACTCATCGACAATGTCAATTACTTCTTCACCCCACTTGAATTGAAATCCTCTCATTTCTTTTGGCATAGTAGACTTTTTTCTAAAAATCAATATTTTAGTTTTATTAAGATTAACTTGTAAATTATTATTTTCAAAAAATTGTTTTAATATTATTATTTGTTTCTGGAGTTCTTTTGGTGTTTCAGACATGAGAATCAAATCATCCGCATACAAAAGAATAAGAAGATGAAACGACAACATTTGTACTCCTTTTGCATCACTTTTATTCAATTTGCTCACTATATCGTCAATAAATATGTTGAAAAGTAGAGGTGAAATTGACTCTCCTTGCAAAATTCCAGTAATAATTTTGATAAACTCTGTATAACCATCTTTACTTTTTATTTTTGCTTTTGCTTCTTTATATATTTCTTGCATAATACTTATAAACTTATCAGAAAGTCCGAGATTTTTCATTTTAATCCATAGTTTGGAGTGATTGATGGAATCAAAAGCAGCAGACAGATCAACAAAAAGTGTATATAATCTTGATCCAGGTTTACTCATCACTTTTTGTATGACACAATTAAGCCGAAAAATATTATCAGCACATCCTTTTCCTTTTTGATATGCAGTTTGGTTTTCAGATAATTTGTTGTTAAGAAGAAACCATTTCTGTAGTCGGGATGAAAGAATAGATGTAAATAATTTGGTGCTGGTGTTCAGTAGACTGATGGGACGATAATTTTTGGGATTTTCAACGTCATCTTTTTTATATATTGGACATATTATAATCTCACTCCATGTTGATGGTATTCCTCCAGTTTCCAGAATATGATTTAGAGATTTAAGAAGGTGTTCCTTGTTGTCATTATTTAACCCTTTCCACACCTCATTCGAGATTCCAGTTGTTCCAGGTGATTTATTATTGGATAGACATTTAATGTTTGATTCAAGTTCTTCTATACTTATTTGTGTAGTCAGCATATCATAACTTTGGTCTTGTGATGTTGATTCTTCTTCTGTTGTTTCTGTATCTGATATTATACTTTGATTGTTCATATTATTATCATTATTATTACTGTTATTAAATACATTTGTATAATGGGAAACCCACAAGTTCTTTTCTATATTATTGTTAATTGTTGTGTACTTACTCTCTCTAAAAGTATTAAGAGCTTTCCAAAATTCCCTTGAGTCGTTTTTACAGGTTATTATTTTACTTTTTATATCATCATAATATTGTTTTTGTTTTTGTCCTCTTATTTCAGCATACTCTTTTCTTGCAATATTATATTCAGATGTATATTCATTATAATTATTATTGTTCACTTGTTTTTTCCTCATTTTCCGAATTATTTGATTGCATTTTGTTTTGGCACTTTTACAGGTTTTATCATACCAGGGTAGATTAAAAGATGATTGTTTTTGAAAAGGGACATTTTTAATCATATTACATTCACGAGCACTTTCAACTATGGCTTGTTCTAATATATTTATTGTTGTTGTACTGCCTGACTTTGAAATACTATTGGATGTAGAGACTTGAAATTGATCATATTTTTCTGTGCTCATAACTATTTTGTTAAAGTGTGCAGAGGATTTTGGTTGATTTTGTTGCTTTTCTGTAAAAGTCAATTTAACTGGGAAATGATCTGAATACTTCCAATTCATAATTAAAAAGTCATTAATAATAGGTATTATAGAGTTATTTATTAGGCATATATCAACTTGACTTTTTCATATATTATTATGTATAAAAGTAATATCACCATTTGCATCACTCTTTGATCTTCCGTTGACAATACACAAATTATTTAACAATATTTCATCATATAATATATGTCCTCTGTGGTTGGTTTCTGTTTCTTTTGTTTTCCTTCTTGATGTTAAATTAAATGTTCTGAATTCAATAGGTAATTTTTCTGTTGTTGAGATCCTCGAGTTAAGATCTCCAATTATTATTGTTTCTTCGTTTGAGTAATTCATAATATCATATATTATACTATCATATTCATCTGGCGGAGGAATGTATGTAAATATTATTTTTGTTTTTATTTTGTTGTCTGTTGCATCGAGAGCTATAATATAGTCACTTGTTACATTATTGTCAACTGTCCAGGTTTTATATGCATTTTTTCTATTCAGACCGATTATGAATCCACCACTTTTCCTACCACAATTACTTTTATTCTTATTATCATTATTATTTATTGCACATATTTGAAGAGTTTTATAAATACTTTCAATATTATTTGGTAATTTTTTTTTTTCACCTAACATAGTTTCGGACAAGCAGAAGATGTCAGGTTCGTCATTTAAAATACAATTCCATTTGAGGTTGGTGTCCTTTCTGTAACCATGAATATTCCAGTATAAAATTGACTTGGTCATTGTTATATTATAAAAATTATTTGCATTATTTACATTATCAGTATTATTATTATTTATTGTTTGTTGTTGTGTTGGTAGTGTTGGCTGGCCGGGACGTCAATAGAAATTTAGAGATGAAGGTGGTGTGAATCCTATTTGTTGTTGTTGTTGAGAAGTACTTTGTTGTTGAGAATTATTATGTTGTTGTTGTTGAGAAATATTATTTTGTTGTTGATGAGAAATATTATTTTGTTGTTGATGAGAAATATTATTTTGTTGTGGGAGAGTTGTATGTCTTTGATGTTGTATATGAAGGGCAGTTTGTTGTTGTTGTTGAAAAGAAGAGTGTTGGTGGTAAGGTATTACATTTTGTTGCTTTTTCTGGATCCTTTTTTCTTTTCGTTCTTGGGCAACTCTTGGGGGTAAATCAGCATTTATATATATATTTTTATATTGTGGGTTACTCTTTAGTTTTATTTTGTTTTCATGTAAGAAAACCTGATTGCGGTGACTTTGACGAATAAAGCGGACAATTATTGGCTTAACATATTTACTTGTAGTTCCATTTTTAGAAAATATTCTGACAGCGGTATCAATTTCAATATTACTAAGACCAATTCCATTAAAAATAATATTTTGTACTTTTGCTACACAGTCTTCACCATTAGATTCAGGTACTCCCATAAAAACTAAGTTATTTTTTCTGACTTCCATGTGTAATTTGTCATTCTCGGTCTCTAGTTTTTCAACTTTTTTCTCCAGATTGTTACATTTCTCGTTAACTTGATTAAATCCAGCTCTTACTTCTGAGATCTCTTGCAGCATTTCTGATTTAAATGACTTGAGAAAATCAAATATTTCAGAGTTTGGAGGTTCTTTGTTGGTAGTTACATTTACAATATTTCCATTCATTCCTCCGTCTTCTTCTTCTTCATCATCATCATCGGAATTGTCACTTCTTTTCTTTTTCTTTGGGTTGTCGATTGTTGTGTTGATTGTTGAATATTCTGGTTCTCTATCAATTATTGTACTCCGACTGAAGGGATTCTCCGAGTTTGAGTCATGTGTGACGACCATTTTAATTAAATCAAAGAGGATTGAATTAATATCTCGTTTATTTTTGTTTTTATTGAGTTTTTATAAAGTATTTATATATATGTTTTCTGTTAAAAAATAATTGTTCAGAATTTACCTGAACAGGCACCTGAGCCTGTACTCTTACTTTTGACTTGCCAAAAGGTTATTTGCCAACTTAACAGCCTGTACAGCTCAGGTAATGACGATGATAATGATGATTAGTTTTCAGAATTCAATTATGATTAGCATAGGTTGTTGTGTGTGTATAGAGTGAGAACTTTTTTATTGTGTTGTTTGTTGTAAAAATTATAACAAGTTTCAAAACCTCGATTGTGTTTTTGGGTTAAAAAATACAGAGAACACGTATTTTATGTTTATTTAATGATACAGATTACTTAAATGGTACAATTAAGCAGTTTTTCAAAATTTTATTTTTGACAGTAAAAATTTAAGTATTACGGCTTGACCGCCAAGCAAGTATTTTCGATAATACCCGCCCCTTTTACGCTATACACTGAAATACACACAAGCCCCGCCCCTTTCACACTATCCAGTAAAATGCCTATAAGCTATACCCCTTTCATTATATCTACTGAAATACCTGTATACCTCCGTCTACTTTTTTGCTAAGTACTTCGGCACATGCAGCTCCTCCCACCTTTTAGCAGTGTTCTAATTCTTTCCAGTTGTGTTATTCACGAGAGCTGAACTGTGGATGTACAAGTTTTACGCGGTAACATTATATTATTATACAAATTCTACGTTCAGCTTGGTGGTTTACATTCAAGGTTGAACCTGTTTTTCGCCTAAGCAAAGCATGTACAAACTGTTTTTTTTAAATAAACGACTGACGTCATACTTCCTGTTAGCCCTAAACTTGTTTTTACCTGTACTTGTTATGATTTTGCATGAATTGAGTTCTAGTGTTTACAATGAAATTGTTATTGTTTACTGAAAATTCGTGTTTTACTGTATAATTGATGATTTTTACTGTAAAACTGATGATTTTATTGTAAAGTTAATGATTTTAACTGTAAAGTTAATGATTTTAACTGTAAAATTGATGATTTTGATTGTACAATTAGCACATACTGCAAAATTGACGTTTTGTTTACAAGAAACGTAAGTAATTATTCTTGATTTTAGCATTCTTTTTCGCTTTTATTCAAAAAAAGTGTTTACAGAAAGGTTATTTATACAGATGTACATTTGTCATTATACAGAACTGCTAGAAATAAAAGCAAATTCATTTAAATGTTACTAGTATAAAACGTCTATACATGATTAACGGTACCTACAAAGGCTTTATATCTTACTCTTAAACCGTCTTCATTATTAATTTATGCATCGATTAATTGTCAACAATGCAACACATTAATTTAAATATAAGAAGCAATAAGGACTTACTCATCTAATTAGTATTTATTCGACTGAAACTGGACTGCACTTCGTTTATTAGATAAAATCATCCAAATCTACATAGTAGACTTCACAACTCTGTTTTTATCAATTTCAATCATATTCTGAAATACGCCACTGACAATCATTACAATGTTGTTTGGTAAAGCAGCTGAAAATTTTTCGTCAAGTCTGACCTCACCTTGCTGTATTGGGGTAAATACCTCCTTCCCAGCCGAACATACTCCATCGAAAGCAAATATACTATTTCCATTACAAAACTCAGAACGAGCTAAAAAGTTTCCATCTTCTGCTGGTTTCACGGAATTAAATAACGAATTAAATCCTTCAAGATACTTGTGTTCCACAACGTTGAGAGAAATGGTATCAGTGTAAGCCGTTTTTGCATCAACTGATCTAGTAAGACTCTCTAAATGGTAGTGTTGATAGTTAAATGGATTAGCTGAAACATCTCCGTGAAAGGATTTTCCATCAACAAATGTTACATGCAAGCGTTCCGGGATTCGTCCATTAAACATTTTTTCCGCTTGATATTGAGATATTCTTTGTGGAAGGTTGTATGTACGCAAAACTGTTTTCTTGATAGGAATTTGAATTTTTTGCCCTTTGTTAAGAGTTTGTTCAATCTTGTTTGCCATTTTTGAATTTATGCTTATCTTTTTCAGGCATAAAATACATTCTTCAGTTTTAAATTTGTACGGCGGCGATGATGACGCTGCAACATCTTGTGCCCAATAGTAAAAACTGGATGATGATTTCTTCAATTTTAACGTTATGTCAACTCCGTTGGGAATGTACTTATCACAATGCCATAAATCTAAGGCAGAAGGTCCCAACATTTCTAGTAGCTGACTTGATTGCTGTAGCTTCTGTCAAGACCTACTAAACAACAGGCCTGTGCATTGTCTATCTTTCCCGTAGTAAATAAACGGCTCTGTTTTGAACAATTTCACTACGAGATGGCAGCACGTAACGATCCTCGATTTCTCATAAGAGATGCTTGTATGTACATACATAAAAAGAGGATCGTTGTGTGCTGCTCCACGCGGCGATTTCGGTCAAAACAGATCCGTTTAATTTGGTTCTATGCACAGGCCTGTTATTTAGTAGGCCTTGCTTCTGTCTGCTAGCGTATCCTTCGTTTCCTTGAATTTGCCCTGGAGTTTCATCTTTGTAATAAAGTTGACTCGTTAAATCACTTGTCTTTGTTCCCTTTGAATAGCTTAGTAATACCTTGTCATATGCCATAAACGGGTACAGTTCTTGGGAATCCCGAACTAGTTCACCATTTAGCCACAACTTTTGATCTTCAAAAAGGCTATGCAAAAATAGGTTAACTGGTGCAACCTTCTCGCTTGCAGATATTTCTGTTCCATCACTTTTGAGTGTTTTCCCCGCAACGTAACTGAATGAAGACTTCAAATCTACGTAAAAAGAAGATTTTCCTTAATACTCGAAATAAATTGGGGCATTAGGCTCGTTAAGATTAGTACTAGGGTATATTTTTTCGTAGAAACAGCTGTCCACACTGTTACCAGAGTACCTGGAATTAAAAAAGTCCAACTCTGTTCTATAAGCGTCGTTCAATTTTGGAACCCGTTTCATCTCCATAGTAAGAAAATACTAAAATATTTTTAAGAATCGTAAACTTTGAATGCTTTCACGTTGAAACGTCAGCAGAGAATGAGTAGTAATTTGTGGTTTTTACATCATTTATGTACACTAATTCACCAAAATTGAACTCGTGTAGAAGTGTTAGCAGCATTTAGACTCGTTTTGAGCAAAACATGCAACTCTTTATCGCATTTTAAAAACAAATGTGCACATTTTCTATAGATTTTAAACAAAAAATGCACATTTTCCATAGATTTTAAACAAAACATGCACATTTTCTATAGATTTTTAACACAATTTACGAAATTACAAGACATTTCGTATGCGAATTTCAAATTTTTAGCAAGACAAAATAAATTGTTTAAAAACCATTTTTAAAACAAATATTGAAAAAAAAAATTTAGAAAAAAAAAATTTTTTAAAAATTATTTCTAAAAAAATTTTCAAAAGAAATTTTGAAAAAATCTTCTTGTCTGTAGGTTATGTCGAAAGTACGAGTATGTAAGCACAATGAAAACCGGTTTCAAGGTTATCAGGAAGTATGACGTCAATCTATTGTTCACTTGTTTATAAAAACATGTACAAATCAAAACAAGTTTGTTTGTTTGTACAATGGAAGAGATCCAAACAAGTTAATCTGTACTCTCATCTTGAATTTGAGTATCAAGATGAACGTAACATTTTTACTTCAATACAATACTTGTGCATTCTTAGTGTAGCCTTCGTGAGGTACGCATGAAACTGAAGAATTGTAATAATGTAAAAAAAGTGCTAAAAAAGTGGGATGAGTTACATATACCAAAGTGTAAAGTTCAAAAGGGGCGGGGCTTATAATTATTTCAGTGTGTTGTGTGAAAGTGGTGGGTCTTATAGGTATTTAGATGTATACTCTGGAAAAGGGGGAGGGGCTACAGATATTGTATTGTATTAAATGAAAGGGATGGAGCGTATAAGCATTTCAGTGTACAAAAGAAAAGGGGAGGAGCTACATGTATTCTAGTGTATAGCATGTAAGGGGCGGGTATTATGTGTAATAGCAAAACTAAATGACAGGTTCTGATTGGCGGATGGCTCCGCACGCACCCAAGCCTCGCTCGTGAGGGTGCTCCGCCCTCCTGGGTTTCGGGCTCCTCCCCCAAACTTGAAAACTAATCCGGTATTAATATGTAGTCTCGTCTTCTTGATTAAGTTTATAGTCTTGAATGTTTTTAATCTTTAAATGCATTTTAACAGAACTTTTTGTAACTGCGTCTCTTAGTAAAACAACATCAAACTTAATATTACAGTGACAATATCCATCCATGAGACATAATTGTGGATAAGTTGCAGATCTGTACTCAATACCATGTCTCGAATTGAAGGTACAGGTTTTAGTTGCTTTCAATATTCTTTTACTAATTTCTCCATAAATGGCAGGAACACTTATTTTTATTCTTTCCTCTTTATTGTTATTTGTCACCCTTGTTGACAAACTTTGAAACTCATCTTGAGTGAAGGTAATTTCAAATTTTTCAGGTGGTATATATTTTAAGTCTTCTTCCAAACCATACGAAACAAGAAGGGGTTCTTGACTAATAATGGTATTTTGAATTTTCTAACCATTCCAGAGTTGCTGGGTAGTGGGGAATTGGGGAATTGGGTAGTTGGGTTTTTGATGGGTTTTTGGGTATCAAAAAAGCAAAAACCCAGTGGGTAATTGGGTAATTGGGTTTTTTGGTACACGTGAGAAAACTCAAATAAATCTCACGCGTAAGAGCTCCTTGATACCGATACGAAAATATAAGAAGCTTGGGCTTATCCAATTGAGCATTTTGGATTTTGGATTTTAAATACATTTATTTTTTAAAAAACGAAAATCATTTTTTAAAAATTATCTAACTATAGCGGTAAGTGTTCTACTGTATTGCTACTAACTATTTCCATACATATTTACACGAAATAAAGACATTACATCCTATAATATAAGTATTATTATTGTTATTGTGTATCTTTTTTTTCTTCTTATAAAATAGACGAACAGACGAAACTGACATTATTTTAGTTGCTGATTATAAAAAAGTACCTACACATAAAGCACTTTTAGCTGGATATTCAAATCATTTCAAAAGAAGATTTTCTACTGAGAAATCTAAGAAGAGTAAAGGTTTACAGAGGAAAGATGTAGAAATTCCTCCTAATTTACTTGTCGTGCTAGTTGAGTGAGTATATATAATATATATATTTATACTTGATACTTACATAAAAATATGATATTATGTTAATATAAATATGCAATGCACTTTAGTTGAACAAATGCTTAATCTGGTTTTAAAATATGCATCATCAATAAAATATATTTCTCAAACTCATTAGAATATTATATATTATACATGTACGTTTTGTAAATGTTTGACTATTTCATGTATATAATATTATATCTTACAGCTCTCTGTACAACAAAGGAAGTACTTCCAAGTTTTGACCAAGCTAAAGAATTGATTCTTTATACTACAAAATATGAAATTGAATACATTTCTGACAAATGTATTGAACTATTAAATGACAACTTGTGTGCTGAAAATTGTTTGGATATGATTGTACTTGCAACCGAATCTAACAATAAAAAATCCCTGTTACACAGACGCTTACGGAATTGAATATTAAAAGTTGTCATTCGACATCACTTGTATGAGCTTAGTTTGTCATCTTGCTCGATTTAGTCTGAGCATACATAGTTACTGTGTCTTCAACAGTAGAGTCGTTCATAACAAATGCGATTTTTTAATTTTTTCAAACCGATGGACTATCTAAGAATTAAGTTCAATTTATACAGTTTTGGGGTCAACCAATCCCTGTTACACAGACGCTTACGGAATTGAATATTGAAATGGAGACTACCACATCTTTTGTATGAGATTAGCTTGCGCTAATCTTCCTACTCAATGTTGTGAAACGGTATTGCAAAAAGCTAAAACGTTGATTAAAAAAGGCGATAGCGACGATTTGGCCCTTTTTTCATTGTTTCAAAACAATTTAAAGTCTGCGAATGAAATTCAATTTACCCGCTTGTGTTAGCACTAAAACCGTCTAAATTGAATTCCATTACCACGGAGTGGCCCTCGCAATTTTTCATCGTCTCACATCAACACAACTTCTAAGAATGAAATTCAATTCTTCAAAAGTCTCTTATTTTGACGATCTCGCCATAATAAGCCAGTTTTGGTCAAAAGTCTCTTATTATGATCATCTCGCCATAATAAGCCAGTTTTGGTCAAAAGTCTCTTATTATGATCATCTCG